>JAMKQA010043241.1:0-19627 GCA_024699735.1 Posidonia australis
CATAAATGCCCAAAAATGCTCCATAAATCTTCAATAAATCACAATAAATTCTAGGAAAGGAAATTTACCTAGATTTCATGCAATCCTAGCATTTTCTACCAATTCCATGCTCTCTATTGCAAGGAGTGGAGATGCGTATCTGTCCGGCGATCCTCGGTCAACTCCGGCGAACTCCAGCGCAACCACGGCCACGAGGCACTCCACGCGAACTCCGTGCACCACCACGAGCAACCACAGCCTTCCGCTTCACTCCCTCGACCTCTTCCTCTCTCTCTGTCGGCGCGTGTGCGAAGTGATACAGGAGAAACAGAGGAAGTGAGGGGGCAAGTGGAAAGGAAGAAAGGGAAGGAGAAGGAGAAATAAGGAGGAAAGGAAAGAAAGTGGAGGAGGAGGAGAAGTGGCGCCGCCGAAGAGGAGGGGGAAGGAAGAAGAAAAAGAAGAAGGAAACGGATGGCGAGGAGAGGTGTAGTGCGGTGCAGCTTATAAAGCCTATGCCTGGAGTAGCTGAAAACGTACCCACTAACGCGTCTCAGCCACTGGCACACCGCACAGCATCCAACCGCCAGCCACCACCAACGAGGCCAACTGCAAACCTCAACAACCAGCCCACACACAAGCGGGTCCCACAGGGACCCCACACCAGGCCCCACATGGACCCCACACCGGGCCCCACAAGCACAGTGCTACAATGCACAGTTTCAAACCACGTACAGGGACACGCAAATAGAAGCCAGCCCACGAGGCCAAACCCAAAAGCACAAAACGACACAATGGACCTCAGACCAGTAACACCCGTCTAGGAATAAAATTCATAAAATGTAAATAACTACAAAATGAATTTTACGAGTGTTACATCCTAACTCCGTTAAAAGAAGATTTCGCCCACAAAATCACTAAACAAAAAGATACGAGTACAGGACTAGGATGGCTTCCTCAGGTTCCCACGTTGCCTCCCTAACTCCCTGATGCCGCCACCGCACCAAGACCAGCGGAATCACCTTATTCCGCAACACCTGCTCTTTGCGGTCAACAATCTCGACGACATCCGCCACAAAGGACAGATCTTCCTGGAGTCCTCCTAGTTGAACACATGATTTCTCGAAATTCCTACAAGATCACTCAGTAATCTAGAGTTCTCGGAAACACATGATTTCTAATCTGTTGAATCTTTAGACATTGTCAATCAATACCCATAATTTATATCTTTCATTTGAACAATAGATTATGATCCAGAGACACCATTTTTAAGATAACAGAAAACCATTGAACTTGCACAAGGTTAGATCACTAAGCTAAAAGTCTTAGACACATTTGATTGTTCATTCCCCTTCTCTGTCCAAACAAGAAAAGAAAAACAAAAGATGGAAAAGAGAATGCAACGGTACCAACTGACCCACTAAGGCCACTAGCACCATCAAACTTATTTCACAACTGCTAACACACAATACTCTCTAAATAAACCCAACACACTGATCTAACTACTTATTTGATGATAATATTTACAACACCTCATCAATCAATAATCTCATCACTAATCATTTCCTCAATTAAGACAAATCAACATCAGTAAATCCAATATACACCATTTTTTTTGTATAACAAATAATGTAATGAAATCAGTAAATTGACGTGCTTTGCCCAATTTATTGAGTTTTAGTGTTTTTCCGTTCACACTCTGTCACGTCCTAAATTTTCCATAATAATTTAAACAAATTAAATTACAGGAAAACTAACAGACTCACACTGGCCAAAACCACAAACCAGGACTAGTAAAGCCCAAAACCACAAGTAAATGCCCTCAATGACCAAAACCACACACAGTAGGTCTGGAAGCCCTGCACCAGGCAACCAAACTCTGGCTACACGCAGTCCACCGAGGAGCGACCCCAGCATTCTGTACTGCCACGGTGAAGCCACCCTGTGCAGGAGCGATCACCTTCCCTCAATTCTCCTCTCTCAGGAGAACCCTCAGAAGCCAACCCCTCCCTGGGAAGGCTGTCCTGTCTCTCAGGACGCTACCAGCTACGGGACACGTATCCCACCCGCACTGGCCACCACAAGGTACGCCTCCTCACGGCGTCCTCCACACACGGTGCTCAGGAGGGAGTGTCATACCTCTAAACACGACAACACCCGAGTCTCAGTGCTCACAGCGATAGCAGGAGTATCATACCTTCCCATCATGCCACAAGACACCTCAACCGCGAACCACAACCCTAGCCTCGAGACGATAGTCAAGGAGTTTCATGCCTTCAGGACCCGACTCCTCTCAGCCTCAGGTATCTCGGCCCCACGACATCAACAGGGGACAATCGCCCCTGACCACCCAAGAATGTCATCACATTCCCCGGTCCCGAATACACGGTCCCACGCTACCTCGGCCCACAGACAGAAAATCAGGAAAATGATTTTCCAAACCAGGCCAACCATTCCTTTGAAAACCGTTTTCCAAACCATTTTCATATCCTTTGAAAACTCGTCCAAAACCTCGACCAAAACGACACATCAGGTGTCCCAAGGGACCACCACTGATGGCTCACAATCCCCTCTCATAGGGACAAAACACGACAACCAGAAAGCCATCAAAAGACATTGCAAAATTCACTTGGGCCCAGAATCAGCATGCCGAAATCAGATTCGGTATGCCGATTCTAAATCAATATGCCGAATTAAGGTCAACGGTCAACACTCAACCCAAATTCGATACACCGTCCAAAAACGGAAGACCAAATTCCGACCAGATGACCTAAACTGACAGAAAAACGGTATGCCGAGTAGAATCGGTATGCTGAAATCTCCTGATTCGGTATGCTGAATTCTGCGAAACCAGAAAACGGTCCAAACCCTATCGTCCGAAATCGCCCCGACTAGGACCTCCGATCTGACACCCTAAACAAACACCAAAAATCTTGCATAAAACATATAGTGTAGGCCCTCGAGTCTACTCCAAAACCCAACAAACAAAACTAAAATCCATTCACCAAACATCAAGATACAAAATCACAAAGGCAGAAGGATCAAAAAGACCCAAAATGTAACCACTAGCATAAATGCCCAAAAATGCGCCATAAATCACAATAAATTCTAAGAAAGGAAATTTACCTAGATTTCATGCAATCCTAACATTTTCTACCAATTCCATGCTCTCTATTGCAAGGAGTGGAGATGCGTATCTGAGAAATGCTTCCGGCGATCCTCGACCGACTCCGACGAACTCCGGCGCAACCACTACCACGAGGCACTCCACGCGAGCTCCGTGCACCACCACGAGCAACCACAGCCCTCCGCTTCACTCCCTCGACCTCTTCCTCTCTCTTTCTCGGTGCACGTGCGAAAGTGATACAGGGGAAATAGAGGAGGTGAGGGGGCAAGTGGAAAGGAAGAAGGGGAAGGAGAAGGAGAAATAAAAAGGAAAGGAAAGAAAGTGGAGGAGGAGAAGTGGCGCCGTCGAAGAGGAGGGGTAAGGAAGAAGAAGGATGGAAAAGAACGCAATGGGTGGCGAGGAGAAATGGCGCCGTCGAAAAGTGCAGCTTATAAAGCCTACGCCTGGAGTAGCTGAAAACGTGCCCATCAACGCGTCTCAGCCACCGACACACCGCACAGCATTCAACCGCCAGCCACCACCAACGAGGCCAACTGCAAGCCTCAACCACCAGCCCACACACAAGCGAGCCCTACAGGGTCCCCACACCAAGCCCCACAAGCACCGTGCCACAATGAAAAATGTCAAACCACGCACATGATCACGCAAATAGAAGCTAGCCTACGATGCCTAAGCCCAAAAGCACAAAACCACACAACGGGCCTCGGAACAGTAACACCCGTTCAAGAATAAAATTCATAAAATGTAAATAATTACAAAATAAATTTTACGGGTCTTACACACTCCTAACTAAACTTAACGAACTGAAATCAAGAAGAGTAAATTGGAGATATAGGGCCAAGAAATAGAATTCCAGAATCAGCAGAATTTACTAGGAAATGGAAAGAGAAATTGATTTCCTGTTGACCAAATTTCCTGTTGTTTGTGCATATTCAAGAAAACAAAGGAAACTAGAATATAGGTGTTTGTGCTTATCAATAGATTTCAAAGGAAAACAGACATTGATAATTTCATAATTATTAACTTAAAACTTAATCAAATATCTCTCAAAATATAAATTTGAGTCATACAAAAGGTCAAATAACATTACAAATTCTTAAAAATGAATTACAATAATCAATCATGTCACATAGAATTCATGATATTTTCACGCATTTGATCTGCTTTTTCTTTTTTTTGTTCTGCATATATATGTAATACAATAATCATGTAAAAAAATAATGAAAACCAACACAAGAAATATTTAAATACGATCGAAAGTATCATTTTTTTCACATGTGAATCATACTAATGATAATTACTAATCATTTACGAGGGACATTAGAATGAGAAACAAATACTGGAGGTACCACTCGGCAACACTGGGTTCATTGCTGGAATGCCCGAGGTTTCATAGGTCGTCGTTGTTTTCAGTGTTTGAAAACTATGCGCTATGTAGTGTACTGGACTACTAGTCATGTTGGAATGATATAGTAAAACAAATAGCAAGCTGATATATGAGTACTGCCCTATGCCCCTAGGATCTGGAATTTAGTAGTGGGTATTGTAGGTGGGTATTGTAGGTGGGAATTGTAGGGGGCAAGTCTCTAGGAGGGTGTACTAAGTTCGGGAAGCACATCGAAGGATTAAGATGGGAAAGGAACCCAACAGCAAACAAAAACACAAACACATATGCAGTACATATTAAATTCCTTTTATATTACATAAAAATATAGAGAAAAGGAATAATCAGAAAGGAAGAAAACAGAATGTAAACTTTACGTCCAAATTTTATTTCAAGAAGATGTTTCTTCTCCATTTGCAAAACTACATCATATCCACAAAGTGTTATGCCAACAATACAAGTTGTTAGTAAGGTAACAAACAATATCATCAAGGAATCTTAGATGCTAGAAATTTTTGGCACAACAACATCCAATCTTACATACACTAATGCAACTCATGAAGTAAGAATCAACCAAAACATAAATTCAGCCAAATATAAAAGAACCAAAAAATGTCAACCAAAACAACATAAATCACATTCTTATGCAAGGCTCAGAACCTTAAAGCATACCAGCGGGGGAGAGTGTCGACGGGAGGTGGAGGAGGATGGGTTGCATCAATGGGGAGAGGAAGACGGGCATCGACGGGTGGAGGAGGATGGGTTGCATCAGTGGGGAGAGGAAGACGGGCATCGGCGGGTTAAGGACGACGACGATGGCGTTGCGTTGGAGGTGGAAGACGACGACGCTGTGTCGACGGGTCAGGACACGGGGGAGAGGAAGACGGGCGTCGGCAGGTTGAGGACGACGACGATGGCACTACGTCGAAGGTGGAAGACGACGACGCTGCGTCAGCAGGTCAGGGCACGAGGGAGAGGAAGACAGGCATCGACAGGTTGAAGACGACGACGATGGTGCTACGTTGGAGGTGGAAGACGACGACGCTGCGACGGCGGGTCAGGGCACGGGGGAGAGGAAGACGGGCGTCGGCAGGTTGAGGACGACGACGATGGCGCTGCATCGGAGGTGGAAGACGATGGCGCTGCGTCGGCGGGCCAGGGCACGTGGGAGACTGATTTCCGTCGACGGGTTTAGGACATAGAGGAGAGGCGTCGACGGGTTAAGGAGGAAATGAGAGGAGTGAGAATCTGTTGAAATTCCAGGGAGGGGTGAGAAATGAAAAGATTTGGTCATTATATACTCCAGAAAGTAAGGGAAATATATTTCCTTTGAAATCATTTTTAGTCAAGTGCACAAACAGTATCATTTTGTATAGTCAATAAGAAATGAGATTCTCATCAAATCATTTCCTGTGCTTTCTAGGTACACAAACCATAGACTTCAAATTTCCAATTTCCCAATGTCACTTGTAGAAGTTTGTTATGTTGTAGGATTCTTTGTTAATTTCTAGAATTTAAATTCTAATAGCTATATTTAACCTTGTAATTATCCAACCCAGTTGTACCAATTTAACCTTGAGTCAAAGCATAATGTATTATACATGGTAAAACTATGGGAACTACATTTCCGATGTGCTTTATAATAACCTTTTTATACAATATGTTCTAACAGAAAATCACATTTACAAGGAATTCTATATGTTTTTCTCCCTTAAGCCTATCATGTGGTTGTATAAGAATTATACCAACAGGGAGATGTGTAGCATGTCTTTGCCTGCTATTATATGTAAAGACACAAGCTTACAAGCTATATATGTAAGCCACTAATTAAATAGAGTACAAGATCTAAAAAAGCAGCCTCACTTCTGAAAGTCCCAAAATGTGAGACTTGAGGGTCTCTTCATCAACTTCCTGAATTTTCACAGAAGGCATTTCTAGAAGCATGCATTCAGCAGCATCAGTGAGATCAAGGTAAACTTCATCAATTGATGCACGCTCACACCGTCCTTTAGTCGCTAGAATGGAAACTACCTGAAATAGTGGTCAGGGCACATACTTCCAGTAGTTGCAATCAACCAACATAAATACCTATAGATTTAGAGTAATCAACCAGACATACTTAGGTTTTCAAGCACGAAATATTCAGAGTATCAGTGCTTTGTGCCAACCATACCTCTGAGCCGGCATTTCTGTATACATTTAAATCAGCTTTACCACGTGCAGTTGGAACTCGGATGAGATGGATTTCTGGACAGACCCTTTTTGCTTCATTGCCACGCATGGAACTGAAACCTTGTTAGCACCACTTTGTTTATCAAATAATCATTTTGTAAGCAGTGGACACTTGTAAGAACTATCCATACCGTTTTACACCAAATTTGCGAGCTTCATAGCCTACAGCAATCAAACCTCCACCTTTCCAGGAATTGTATTGCACTACAGCAGTTGGCAAACCCCTCAATTCTGGATGCCTCCTTTGCTCCACTGGAAATAACATGCAATTTAGCGATAAACATGCCAAAAGTACTCATAATCGATCAAAGGATACAAAAAAAAAGGTAACAGTAAATTAATAGATGTACTAGCTGTTAAATCAACTAACGACAAGTACTAATTATGAATGGTTGTGCTTAGACATTAGACATCTACTCAAAGAATGCCAAAGAAAGAGAGGGTTATTCATCTAACAATATAACACGTTCTTTTCTATGTCATTTAAAACAATTTAATTTTTATTGATCGAATATTCCTAAGATAACTTCAGATGGACCTATGTTGTGGCCTATTGTCCAACAGTAGCTTCACAGAGAGCAGAATTTATATTGGAACTACAAAGTTTTGAAGTTCAATGGCCTCGTCCAATATTGTGCACAGATGATTTTAACATTATTCATAGTTCAGAGGAGCAATCTTTGGGAGGCATTCATTCTCTGGAGATGAGACCTTTTGCTGCAGGAGGAGGCCCAACCACTGGAACTTGGAGTTCAGAATCATAAATACATGAAGTTTAGAGCTAGAAGATCTCTTTTGAGGTTGGATAGAGTTCTGGTGGTTAGGGATTGGGAGTTGCATCATCCTCAACTTGTGATGAAGGGATTGTGTAGACCACATCTGATTGAGATTGACACAATGCCATCTTTCCAGAAATAACGGTTTTCGTTTGAAAAGGTTTTGCCAAAGGATCTCAATTTTGCCAAATTTGTTCAGGATGCATTAACGACAACACCATCTTCAGGAACTGCAGCACATCAGTTCGCCAAGAAGCTCAAATATGTAAAATGGAAGTTACAGTCTTTGATGAAGAACATAAGTCTCACAGTGCTCAAGGAATTTGCAGATCTAGATGCTAAAGAGGAACTAGGAGGTTTTTCTGGGGCAGACAAGAGACACCCAAAGCCTCAAGGCATAAATGAGAGAATTGCTTTCCTCTGTAGAGGTTGAATGGCATTAGGTATCAACAGAGATATGGATTAAGGAGGGCGACAGTAACACCTCATTCTTTAACAAGTGAGAACTGTGCCATTCCAACTGATACGGATCGAGAGGTCACAGTCTTCGATCCCCTGTCGTACACCCCAGAGGACGTAGATAACTTGCCTGATTGGCATATACTACTGCTACCAAGTGAGAAATACGCCAAACGTCATGCATTGAAGCTTTGAAGCACTACCAAATCGTAAATCTTGATTATCTAAGAAAAACCAAGTGTATCGAAAAGAAATTTAGGATTCATTTCACATGTATGATGCAGTTCTATAAGTCCTAAAAACTAAAATAGAAAGAAAAATGTAGAATAAGACAGGAATCCGAGGTACGAATAACAAGTGAAAAAACAATAATAGTAAGAAGAAAAAGAATCTAAATAGTAGAAGCGAACAGCATCCGTACTCGTAGAATCTGAATAATAGGCGCAGATGTAGAGAGGCAAGGAAGAGGGAAGGAGGAAGCGGAAATGGAAAGGAAAGGGAGGGGAATGTTGAGAGAGGGAGGGATACGGAAACATCCATATCCGTGGTACCTTGAACGTAGAAGCAATCCATGTCTACATGGGCGATAACGCGGGGGGCATCTTGCGAGGACTCCGGTCGAGGGATCGGCATTCTTGTTTCCTTTTTTTGTTTTTTCTTTGCAGAGCAAAAAAGGGCAATAGGGCACGCCGTCGGGAATATCGTAAATCAGAGCTCAAAAATACATCCTCAAATCGCCCGGCAGAGTGTACAAGGCACCCCCAAGCGAGCATACACAGGAGCAAAACATAGCAATCACGGTATAGGTGAGGTCAGCGTAAGGTTAACAAGGCGCGATACGTACTCCTAAAAAACCATCATGGAAGATCTCAGCCTGTGGTCCGGGTCAAACAGATGTTGACAACGTATTGGAGGAAGAGTAAGTGAAGATAATCTATGTAATGATCCTATCACATGATCCTCAAGGGCGCGGGACTTCCAAGGGCATGGGCTACTCTGCAGCCTCATTGACGCATTCTCGACAAATTTGTTTCTCTCCAATGTCCTAGTGTTGGCCCTCAAAACTGTGCTCGTGTCCAGGTGACGATGGAGCCTGGTGTGTACCTTACCAGGTGGTGTTCTACTACTCCGTCCAGTTTCTACCGGTAGGTTTGCTTGCGACGTCTCTCGAGTGTCCGAGTGACGGTGGTGCAAAGGCAATTTGCGTTGCGATTGAGGCAGTGAAGGCGAAGGTAGGGGCAAGTCTGGTGGACAAGCTTCAGCCCCTCTATGCAGCACCCCTACACCTCCAACAATTGGTGCAACTAATGTTGTGACCGTGGCAAGATGCTCTAGTGCTCCTCCTTCAGAGGCGAGTGGTGTGAAGGGAAGGTTGGAGTCTGAAGTTTGTCAAGCTGAAAAGGTCGAGTCTCAACCGGTTGACGAGGAGTGCAATAAGCAAATTGCACGGAGTAAAGGAAAGGTGATAGCAAATGTCAGTAGCAATATATTTAAGTCTCTACAATCGACTCTGGTGGGGGCTGATGTAGATGGTCAGCCTGATGAGGAGGTGTCGGATGTTCAAGTAGAAGAGTCCTTCGTTGATTCAAGATGGAGTTAGTGAGCATGCAACACCAGACCCTCCCCCTCTCCAATGAAGATTCTGTCATGGAACGTGCATGGGGCTAACTCTCCCGATCGGCGCATGATGTTAACGGAGAAGATACATGATGGAAGGTTTGAGGTGGTGTGTTTATTGGAGCATAAGCTTCGTACCATAGATGCCATACAACAATTTGCTGTTGTTGTGTGGCTGGAGACCAATGTTGATCACAACTTGAACCAGGTGCCAGGGGGCGTATCCTCATGCTCTAGAACCAGACGATTGTGTCGCTGGTTTGCTCTCTATCGAGACCCCTGTGCCTGATGTTCCAGGCTTGTGCGGTGGAAAGGAACTTTGTCTTAGCGGTAGTTTATGGGTTTAATCGGCCACATGAACAAGCACCTCTCTGGTCGGACCTCTTTGGCGCTAGGAGACGCCATGGTGCTAGGAGACTTTAACTACGTGCGCTCGGTCAAGGATCATGTTGGGTCAGGCTCCCCGATTGCTTCGGTGATGTCCACCTTAATGATTGGCTAGAGGCGGAGGCACTTGTGGAGTGTCCCATATCTAGGGGGCAGTTTACGAGGTTGAGATGCTAGGATAATTGTGGCGTAAAGTCTCAACTGGACTAGTGTTTCATCTCAATGGACTAGTTGCGCTCCTTTTCTAATTCATCTGTGCTTATGGGTGATCGGATATCTTGTGATCACTATCCGCTGGTTGTGGCAACCAGTACTCAGAGCATAAGGCCGCCCCGACATTTCAAATTTTACAATCTCCTGAATGGAGTGTTCCATGAATGGACACCTGTCCACTGGGTGGCTCATCCTCAGTTCTTAGAGGTGGTCAAAGCTGAATGGAGTGTTCCAGTTGAGGGCATACCCATGTATCAGTTTATGCGTCGATTGGTAGCTACCAGGCTTCTCTTGGCTTGTTGGTCTCTGGACACCTTCGGCAACGATGTAACAAAGGTTCAAGTGTTGAATGAGCAGCTGGGGGAGATTTAAGGCAACGCGACTTATGGTGGGTGGACCATGATGACTCGATGATAGAGTGTGTGCAGGCGTTGGATGTGTAGGAATGTGCGCTATGTCGGCAACTTGGGAAGGAGCTAGCACATGAGGAGTGTGTGTTACGACAACAATCCCGAATCCAATGGTTGGCGGCTGGTGATGCCAACTATGCTTTCTTCCACCACTCGATTCTACTCCGACATGCACGTAATGAAGTCCGATGCCTCTGTGATGGAGACACTTTTCTTACTGACCCTCAACGGATCTTGGAGCATGCACATAGCTTCTATAGGGATCTTCTTAATTGCTCGAAGCGTCGAGAGGCACTGCTTGAAGTGCTTTTTGGTCCCTCATTTACAGTGGAGGACAATCGGTAGCTCACTGCTCAAGCGTCTCATGAGTAGCTTCGGGCCATGGCGTGGGGCATGGATGGAAACAAGGCCCCTGGGCTTGATGGGTTTAATGCTACCTTTTTCAAAGCTACGTAGGACGTTGTTAAGGTTGAAATGCTCGTGGCAGTGAATAGTTTCCTTCGCTTGGGTAGACTACTCAATGCTATGAACTTCACTACGTTGAAGCTTCTGCCCAAGGTGGATGCGCCGTAAAGCTTATCAAATTTTTGGTCGATTGCCCTTTGAAATGTCACCTATCGAATCCTGTCGCGCCTGCTCGCATGACGGCTATGGGAGTTCCTGCCTTCTCTGGTTAGCCCCACTCAGCATGCATTCGTGCAGGGTCGATCCATTTCTGATGCCTTTCTCCTTGTGCATAAGGTGGTGAGTAGGTTTCATATTGGTGTGTGAGGTACTGAATGTGGCTTGCTTGATGGACCTCCGTAAGGATTATGATATGGTGGACTGAGAGTTCCTCTTGGTGACGCTGCAACAGATGGGCTTTAGCCCCCATTGGTGTTCCTTAATTCAAGCCATGCTCCGGGCATTGTTTCAAGTCAATGTAAATGGTCAACTGTCTAAGCCATTTCTGGCATCGAACGAGCTATGCCAAGGGAATCCAATTGCTCCTTATTTATCTGTGTTGGCCATGGAAGCTCTATCTTGGCTATTTCAAGTTGCTGTCCAGAATGGGCACATCTACCCGTTATCTAAGGGCCGGTTGCTACGACACTTGGACCTGATTATCCATTTTGATTGTGAACCATGTAATTAATTGTAATATTGTATAAATGGTTTATTAATGGATAATTTGTTATTGCTTATGAGTGTGAGGGTTTGGTTGGCTTTCTGTGCACCTACTTGTGTTATGGGACCAATGTGGGGTTCTGTCTAAGGATGCACAGTTGTCTCGATTTGCATGTCCGTCCTTTTCTCTTTTTTTCTTCCTTTCTTTTTTCTCTTTTCCCTCACAAGCCCTCACCATCTGCGTCTTCCCTCTTCTTCTTCTCCAACCTATGCCACCACTAACAGACGTCTGTGCCTCCCCGTCCCCTCTAACATGCTCTAACATGAGGGTGATGAGATGGGTAGCTGACACGATGCGGGGAGGAGGGGGGATAAAGAGGGACAGAGGCATGTGGAGGAGGAGCGAGAACCAAGAGAGAAAGAAGGAGAAGAGGATGAGTGCGTGAGCGGGGTGGGGGAGGTGAGCTTTGTTTGTGTGATTTGTCAATGGAGGAAGCTTCGCCGAGGCAAGGAGAGGCTCACCGGAGTTGGGAGTGCTCGTCAGAGGAGATACGCAACCCCCTTTCCTCTTCATTTACAATAACGTATAAAATGCATGAAAATGAGAATAAATGCATGTAAAATCGTAGAAAAATAGTAGAATGGGTGAAAATTTGATAAATATCATGAATAGATATCATGTGGTTAGGATGAAAATTTGTTGGGTTATACGGGATTTAGGGATGTAAGCCACAGTAACTCAAAACAAGTTTCACCCCTTTATGATTTTTGTATGAATTACATAATGAATGAATTGATGAATGGTTTGAGGAATTTTGAAGTAGACTTAAGGATTTACACCTGTGACCATGCTGGTGGTATTCTGCACAACTCCAAAGTACGTGGAAACAAACGAGGAGTCCTGGTATGGTGATGGCGAAGATGGTGAATCCAAAGAGGGAAATTAGACTCGGAAACACCAAAGAAAGATAAGAAGAAGGATAAGGAAAAGGAGTCGCCACTTAGTCGTTTAATGAAAAGACGAGGAAAACCAAGATGCATATGAATGCAAGAAAAATGATGCAAATGAATGCGTGTGTGCTCCGTGCCTAATGGATGCAACACTTGACCATTGCCGACCAGAGAAAGGGTAAGGATTCTTGTTACGCATAGGAAAGGTGTTAGACACCCCTATGCGCCCGAAGAACTTAGTCTTTCTAAGTTTCCTGCTTACTAATGATCTATTGTGCATATCCTTGTCTACTCTGAATGCACGTGTCTAAGATGAATGCGAAAACATGTCAAATCAAAAAGAAGAAATGATTAAAAAAGAAAAATGATAAAGAAAATAATCTAAGGGACAATGTAGGCATTGAAAATGTCGCTTTACTGTACGCCATTGGGTGATGAGGAAAATCGTGAATATCTAAGAAATATCATGCAAAACAACGAAAATTTAAGAAATCCGAGAAAATCAAATGAGAGAAAATAATCCTCATTCGGGTCCATGTCGGCATTGTCAAGTCTGTTAATGTACGTCCTCGGGCGATGAAAATCCAAATTAAATCAAAATTATGAAAATCGGAAGGAATCCGGAAAATAATGTGAAAACTAAGTTTGAAATGCGTGCATGATGCAAGAAAAATAAGCATGAAGATATATGCATGAAAAAGAGGGGTAACAAAATATACAAATGAAAGCATAGGCGAAATATGTAAATTTCCAAGGACCTCTGTGCAAAAATTACTTGCTCCTAAGTAAAGGCTGATATTCCAAGGCTAAATCAGCAAAAATATTTAAGAAAACACATTTTATGCAATTTTAAGGAAGTTGAAGGTTAAATGTGCAAAACTGCGCATTTTTGGTAAAATAAGGATTCCTAGGGTCCAATCTACAAATTTGCCAGTAAAACATGTGTTCAGTGTAATTTTAAAGAAATTCAAGGTTAAATGTGCAAAATAGTGGACTCATGGATGAAAATATAAATTTCCAGGGATTGATTTGCAAATATGCCATAAAAACATGCATTCAGTGTAAATTGAGTGAAGTTTAGGGTTTAAAATGAAAATCTATGCACATTTTAGGTAAAAACTTGAATCATTAGGGTTTGGTCTACAAATGTGCTAGAAAAATCATCTTCCAGTGCAATTTAAGTGAAGTTCAGGATTTTATTTGCAAATTATGGACTTAAAGTGAATGAAAACTAAATCAGAGGGTTTTAAGCCAAAATTTAAAGTCTGAGAAATATTAAAAGAAAGTCTAAGGATCACACTGCAAATTTACAAAACAAAACATTATTAAAATGATTTAAAAATGAATGTAGGGACTGATATGCAAAATAAAAGGACCTAAATGCAAACAAAATGAAAAGAAATGAAGTTTTCTAAAATAAGTTAAAAAAAAAAAAAGGATTGACAGGCGTCGACGACTGTACCTCACCGTCGACAACCATCTGGGAAGCCATCCAAGCTTCCCCGATGCCTTATCGGCATCCAAACACGAAGGAAGCAAAAGGGAAGAAAAGGAAGGAGATTCAACAACTTTGATCTTGCATCTAGCAGTTGAAGCTTCCTCACACCACCCTCGTCAACGTCGCAACTCCAACAACGAGCCCAGAGAAGAAAGAGCTACTGGAGGCAGTGGCGCAGCGTTTCGAAGCTTCTGGAAGGTCGACGGCATGCGGAGGAGTGTTTCCCACCATCTAGAAGCAAGTGAGACTGCGTGAGCCCCCTTCTTGATCAAACTCACTGTCGTCTCCAGCGACGTCAGCTGCAGAGAGGATCGAGGTTCGGAGGAGGGCTATGAAACTTCCGAAGTCCAAGGGGAAAGGAGAGGAAGGTGTCCTGATGATCAGAGGGGAGTTGCGAGGAGGGAGGTGCTCGGACGATCTTTACTAGGGGTTGTCTTCTCCGACGACGGTGGGGTTACGTCCAGCGATCTTCTTCCAGAGGCTACCAGAGGGGTTGCGCGGCTTCCAGAGTGGACAATGGGAGACCTGGCCTAACCACTCCACACACACCAGGGCACGAATCACTCGATGGATTCGTGCCCCCACCTCTCCTACTGGAAAAATGGGTCTAGCGACCTATAAAATTCAAATTCTGGCTGTGGAAGCTTCCAAGCCCCACTGGAATCACTTTAGGGAGGTTGAGGAGAACCTAGGGAACAAAAATGGAAGCAGATTGAGCTCCGACCGGGGCATATTTGAGATGACAATGGATGGAGGTTATTCCGGTAGCTAGAGCTCGCCAAAGACAGTGGTCGGAGCTGGCCGGAGCTCTGAATTGCCTCCTCTCCGAGCCTCCTTATTGATCTGAACCTCTTCTGGATGCTCTGGTTGGTGATCACTCCTTGGTTGCTCTCCTCTCAAGCTTTCTCTCCTTTTTTCAAGTTTTTCTCTCTCTTTTTCAAGCCTTTTTTTTACCCTCTTCCCTTCTTTTTCTCTTGCAACTGGGGGGTATTTATAGGCTTGTAATGGCTAGGTAGTTTGTTATTGGTGGTTAGAAGTTGTTATGGTGAAGTAGAAAGTGATTAGGGTTGTTATGGTTTATTATGGGTTACAGTAGACAACCCAATATGCTTGCAAATGAACCAAACCCTAACAGGATTCTAAAAAACCTAAAAAACCAAATAAAATTCTAAAAAACCAAAAAAAATCCTAAAAACCCTAGGAAAACCCTAAAAACTCTAGAAAAACCCTAAAAACCTTATGAAAATCCTAAAAACCCTAGGAAAATCCTAAAAATACCCTAGAAAAACCCTAAAATACATAACAAAACCATAAAACCCTAGAAACCCCCTAAAATACAAAACAAACCATGAAACCCTAGAAAAACCCTAAAAAACTAAACAAAATCATAAAACCCTAGAAAGTCCCTAACAAACTAGACAAAACTCTAAATAAACCCTAAAACCTAGGTTAAACCCTAATCCAAACCTTAAACCCTAGGTTAAGACCTAAATTAAATTCAAAACCCTAATCCAAACCTTAAACCTAGGTCAAACCCTAAGTCAAACCCTAAACCATAAGTCAAACCCTAAGCCATAAGTCAAACCCCAACAACCTTAACTATTTCCCACTTCACTCCAACAAACTTAACCACTTCTCACTTCACTCCAACCACCTTAACCACTTCCCACCTCTTCTTAACCACCTTAACCATTTCCCACTTCACTCCAACCACCTTAACCACTTCCCACCTCTTCTTAACCACCTTAACCACCTTCCACTTTAACCATAATAACCAACCAAGCCATTTGGAAGCCTATAAATAGCTCCACTTGCAAGTGAAAAGGGACTTTTGCGAAAATTGAGAGAATAGCTTCCCAAAGCTTTTTCTCTCAATCAGAGCTACCAGAGTGATCCTAGAGCAAGGAGGAAGCTCGAGGAGGAGAGAAATCAGAGTTCTTAGCCATCTCCGGCGAGCTCCGGCGGTCAACTTCACTGTCAGACCAGGTATGTCCTTCATTGACTTCAATTTATGTTAAAAATGATCTCCTAGGACTCCCTCTACTTCCCCTGTTCGATTCCAGTCATGCCAGAGGGTTCCCTTAGCTGGAATTGAGTTTTTGAGCCTCACCGACGTCGTTTTCCGACGACCTAGGTGGGGGTAAGAATCCAGAGCTCGATTCGTGCCCCAAGGTGTTCAATTTTATCCCTTTGGTCTTCTTCCTGCTTTTCTGACCCTTGGCGTGTCGTTTCAAGCCTCCGTCCAACCTCCAGAAGCCACACACTGTCGACGCCATTCTGTCACCGTCACTGGGAAAAGACGATGCACAGTGAAACGCAACAGGACGCCTCACACCTCGCAACGCCACTCCAACCCCCAAGGAACGATCTTCGGCACTCCACCAATGCTCATAAGGTTCCAGAATCACGAGTCAGACCTTCGATCATCCTTGCAACCTCACTCGTCGGAGAAGATGACGGCGACGACAGGTGGAACCCAACATTGCACGATCTTCCTCCATTTTGGTCCCTGATGGAGGGGAAACGATCCTCGTCACTCTCCTGTGCCTCCAGCAGCCTCCTTCTTCTCCAGCACCGTCACCGGAGTGCCACGACGACGAGGGAGGTGGGAGGCCCACTCCAGCCGCTAGATCCTCAATCCAGATCGTTGGGTCTCTCTTTCCCCTCCTCTTCTTGCTCCCCGTGAGCCCCTCCGATGGTCGTCGATGACGGAGCTCCGTCGTCGGCGACTGTTGATTCTTTTTTTTAAAAATAAAATAAAAAAGGTTTTCTTTTAAAATAACTTCTGAAACTTTTGTTTTCTTACAGATAGGTCCTTCTTTTCTTACAAGTAGGTCCTTTTTTCTTACACTTAGGTCCTTGCATTTTTTTAAATCGTTTGAATAAAGTTTGATTTGAAAATATTGCATTGTATCCCTTGAGCTTTCTTATTAATGTTTTCCAGGCTTAAAAGTTTGACAAAAACTCCCAGGGTTTCTTTTCATGCATTAAAGTCCAAAAGTATTGCATTTAAAACCCTGAACTTTGTTGAAATAGTTCTGAATGCATATTTCTTTGTTAAAATTGCAAATTAAACCCTGGATATTCAAACATTCACTCAAATATGCTCAAAAATTGCATTTAAAATCTTAAGTTTCATGAAAATAATTCTGAATGCCTATTTCTCTGATTAAATTGCATTTAAACCCCTGAGCTTCATTAAAATTCCTATAAAAGCATATTTCTCAATCAAAATTGCCAATTAGACCCTAGGAATTTAAATATTTGCTCAAATGTGACTTAAATTGCATTTTAGCCCCTGAATTTTATTGATTTCACACTGAATGCATGTTTTCTAGGGTAAATTTACATGTCAGCCCCTGAAACTTTCTGTTTTCAAACATGGATTCTTTTTCTTGCATAGTTTACCCTGAATTTCCATAGAATTGCATTAAATACATGTTTTGATGGCAAAAATGCATTTTGACCTCTAGGAATCTTCAATTTGAACAAAGATGCACATATTTGCACATTTGACCCCAGCTTTCTTCAAAATTACATGAAATGTGTTTTTCTATGTATTTTTGATGATTTAGCTTCAAAATTTCAGTTTTCATTCAAAATTCGGGTTTTTGCACAAAGGCCTCTGGAATTTACATTTTTATACTCTCACATGCATTTTGCACATTTTGCTCCTATTTTTCATGTATGTTTTCTCGTGATTTCTTCCTTACATCGTGCACTCATTTCTAATTCATTTCAAACTTGGTTTTCCCATCGTTTCCCAAATTTCTTTCGACTTTATGATTTTGATTTGATTTGGCTTTCCATCGCCCAAGGGCGTACATTAACATGCTTAACAATGCCGACATTGTCTCGAATGAGGATTATTTTCCCTAATTTGATTTTCTCGGATTTCTTCGAATTTCCACTGATCTGCGTGACGCTTTCTGAGAATTTTCTCGATTTTCACGATTTTTCTCATCGCCCATGGGCGTACAGTAAAGCAGCATTCTTAATGCCTACATTTGTCCCTCGGATTAATTTTTTCCCTTTTATTCATTTCTTCTCTTTGATTTGGCATGTTTTTCAGTTATCTTTAACATATGAATTCAGAATAGGCATGCACACACCTAATAGACCATTTAATTAGTAGGAAACCTAGAAAGACCGAGTTCTTCGGTCACATGGGGGTGCCTAACCCCTTCCCCATGCGTAACAAGAATCCTTACCTTTTTTCTGGCCCTCATTGATTTGTGCATTACATCCATTAGACACGGAGCATTCATGTTTACTTCATCTTGTTTTCTTCTTGGTTTTCTTTTGTGTTTGGTTTTCCTCGTCTTTCCATTAAAAGACTAGGTGGCGACTCCTTTCCTTATCCTTTCTTATCCTTCTTTGATGTTTCCGAGCCTAGTCTTCTTCTCCAGATTCACCATCTTTGTCGTGACCATATCGGGACTCCTCGTGTACTTCCAGGCACCAGTAAGGAGAGTCGTGTAGGGTTCCACCGGCATGGTCACAGGAACTGGCGACTTTGTTGGGGATAACCAGATTCTGGCTTTCGCTTTGGTTCTCTTACTTGTCTTCGGTCTATATAATTTGTGCTTGCTTGCTTATTCTGTTTGCTTGAACATATTTGACTGAACAAGCCTTTTTGTGCCTGTTTACACCATTGCTGTGCCACTACACATGCACATGACTTAATTCATGTTTTTTTGTCGATACTTGCTTTTATTCTACTACTTGTGAGCACTACAACAGCACATGCCATGTTCATGCCTTTTCGCTTGCTGATTGACTTTTTAGATGCCATGATTATGTGTTTTCTTCCCTTTATTTGTATTTGCCATGACTTTAGGAGAGTAGAGACATGTTTGCTTCCCTATCTAGTTAAAATAAAACACACAAACTCAGATAAACAAATAATAAGGCATAACTAGAGACAAATGCTCACAATTTTCTATGATTTAATAAAACGCAAGTAAAAGACACAAAAGCATATCACATGATTGATCATATAGGGCATGCATCTTCTCCTCTGAGTCCACTCACAATTTACGAAAGACAATCCTAGTAGTCCGTTCTATAGCTTTGGCGTAGGGCGTGTTGCTAGTTTGTCCCCCTTGTCTGGGGTCGTGTCGGTGCTAGTAGACAGTACAACTCCATGCTACTGCAGGAGACAAGGCCACCAATGCACCACCCGTTCACTGCCTGCGCTCCGGCTAGGATTTAGAACGGGAACTTTACTGTAGACACCCCAATTTCCTAATTTTACAGGTTGGAGATGTGGTGGCTGAGCTCTAACCCTAATTGAATCCATTAAGCCCACTTTAGCCCACAAGGCCCACTGTAACCATGCTGGCGAGGAGATTCCGCAAAAGAATGCGAAATCGGTCGGCAAAATCACGTTGAAAAAGCAAAATAAAAGGAGTCGCCACCTAATCTATTATGGAAGACAAGGAAAACCATATACATGAAGAATCATGTAAAAAACAACAAAGACAAGTC
>JAMKQA010043242.1:0-14744 GCA_024699735.1 Posidonia australis
TGGAACAGTCTGTCGCTCTTGATGTCGGTATATATATTTTTGAATTCATGCTAAGACACTTAAAATCTTTTTCACGTTATAATATTTATGAAAATAAGCACAATTGAATAATAATCAAAATTAATGTAATATTTCTAACACCTGATGCCACTACTTTGGTGCATCAGCCTGGTTTCAGGATGCAAATAGTCATTTTTGCACTCTAATTTGCATGCTCTTTCGGTGCTTTTGGGTTTGATTTTCATGGTGCATACTTCTGATTGTGTCCTTCTGATCATGCCTGCATAATTTAATCATCATATATCCATGTTTGTATTAGTTTTGCATCTAGTAAAGCAATGATGTTTACTACTTGAACTCTTGTGAATCAGTTGCTCTTTTGGGCTATGTCGGTGTGATTTCTTTGTGCCGACGTGCAGTTCAGAGTTCGAGTAGTGTGGTTGAGCAATAGGCTATGTCCGCGACTTGTTTTGCATGACAACAAAGCATTTGCATATCATTTAGTATAACATACACACATGCATACACATCTTGTTTACATTCATTAGAGCTATGGTGTATGCTATTAGATATTCTTTTGACCATACATGATAGCCCTGTGTGTGTCCTTCGTGGACCGTACCAGTGCCATTATGCTCTAGTTCAGAACCAATATGGTATTATCTAGCATTAGGTTGCATGACTTTTCATCCACTTGCATTTGGTATAGCATCGAGCATGCATTTTAGGCATAATAAAGCATGCATTTTAGACATAGGTGAGCATATATGTAGAAGCCACACATGCAAGCGATAAGTCCAGAAAGATCGAATTTTCAGGCGTATGGGGTGCCTAACACCTTCCCTATAGGTAAAAAGAATTCTTGCCCATTCTTTGTCACGTAGTGACTAAAGTATCGCATTCCTTAGGTATGGAACATTGTATTTATATTTCATACAGTTTTCCTTGTCTTTCATTTAAGTTGATTAAGTGACGACTCCCTTTTTGCTTCCTTCTAGTCTTTCATCAGGGTTTTCGTCGTGACTCTACTAGCTATCGTGTATTTGATCTTTCACGCCTCGCATCAGTGTTCGCTAGTATGGTTACACTATGTTAATAACTTTATAATTGACTAAATATTGGTGGAGTGAAACACTTTTAACTTCATATACAATTCTTAATATGATACCTCTAAAGGGGAAAGATTTAACTCCATATAAAATGTAGTATAAAATAAAACACAATCTTAAAACTCTTAAAGTTTGGGATTGTCTTGCTAATGTTGGGGTTCTTGATAAAAAAAAAATGGTCTAAAAACTATGGATAATATTTTCTTAGGATATGCAAACAATCTCCATATGTACATATTTGGTCTAAAGGTTATAATATGATTTGAAGATCTCAAAAAGTTTGCATATTAGGAGATCTTAACATCGTATCTCTGGAGAGGAACCAGAAAATCTTTGTACATGAGAGTGGATTTTCTTCTTCAAGTTAAGAAATTCATTCTACTTCGTCAAAACTTAAGATCATTCTTGTTTTTTCTCTTTGTTATTAATTAATTTTGTTTTTATTATTTTATATTTAATCATAGTATTATTGATATTTACCTAAAAAATTTTAACATCAATTGTAAACATGCAATAAATATCCTCTAGAAGAGTTCTTGCAAGAAAATCCATATGAGATTCTTCTTCTGTAATGGAAAGGTCCCATTTGAGATTAAGAGGAGGAAATACAAACCATCCGAGTTATCAGCTCATGTACCAGCAGCTTAATGCAAGAATGAAGTAGAGGAAATGAACCTTTTGATTTTTAACCATTAGGGAAAAATAAAACATCTACATGAATCATTCTTACAAAGTAAAACAAACCTATCTTGATAATTTTGATAATAATTCATTGTTATCCCAAGATTTCCCAAAAAGTGCATGAATCTAATAAAATATCGAATAACGTGTGCTCCAATTTCTCGTAACCGTCCATCCCAAGATGAACGGTTTGCTCAAACAAAAATCTCCACCCGCCGTTTTCACCCGCCAAATTCCAACAGAACCATTTCGTCGTCGTCCTCCTCCTCCTTCCCGATCTCAGTTTTCATCTTTCTCTCTCTACCATTCCCACTTTCTCTCTCTAGAAATGGACTCCTCCTTCCAACCCCGCCGGATCGTCCTCCTCATCGACCTCCACCCCCTCGAAAACCCCAACTCCTCCTCCTTCTCCTATGTCTCCTCCATCCTCCACTCCGCCACCAAAGTCGTCACCTTTCCGCCACTCTCCACCTCCCTCTTCGCCATCAAGCCCTTCTTCTCCTCCCTCTCCCCCTTCAAGTCCACCTCCCTCGTCCACCGCCTCCTCGGCAAGTCCTCCGCCGCCGCCTCCCCCTCTTTCGACCTCCCCACCCCAACCCTCCTCTCCCTCGCCCAAACCCTGAAACCCCTTTCTTTCCCCGACGAAAACGGTCGGCGGCGCCCGCCGCGGGCGGAGCTGGTAGCAGGGACGCTCCACGAGCTGGGTCTCAGGTGTGCTTGGGATGACAAAGGTGGAGATGGTGGACCGTGCGGGACGACGCCGAATCTGGTTCTGCTGTTCTCGCCGCTCCCCAGATCGAGGGAAAGCGTGGCGGAGTTCGTGGATGCGTGGGTGGAGGACGATTCGATGGCAAAGATCGATTCTTTCTGCGATGCTTTCTTTCGCATCTTTAGTTGTGCCAATGGTGTTCTTCTTCGGAGTGATGTGCATTTGAGTTGGGTTGATGTTGAGTATGATTTGGAGAGTGGAGGGGAGATTGTTGGGTTGGAGTTGGTTAAAAGGGGGATTGGGAGTTTGGGCTGGGGATTCTGCTCGACGGATGCCATCGTGCTCGGTTCGGTGCTTGTTCCTTTTGGGTCGATATTTCCGGAGTTAGGTTGTAAATTGGGGGTTGAGATGAATGAGGGTGTTTGTAGTGGGAGAGTGGAGTTTAGTCTAGAGATATCTGATTCCAGTGGAAGGCCACTGGAGGTCAAGTTCTGTGACCTCGAAGTTCTTGATCTGGGACTGCTGAAAGAGCGGCCGGAGATAGCTTCGATTTTCTCAAACGATGCTGGCAATGTGAAAGCAAGGATGTGTTTGAAAGAAGTCTGGAGAGTGGATGAGGGTGTTAATTTGAACGCAGAAGTATGTCGTTCGGTTCTACTGTATGCAACTTTTGGGAAGAGTGGAGAGGATGAAAAGAAAGAAGCGCCAGTTGAGTTTTTTGCAGATAGGGTGCTTAAATTGCTGGACACAAAGGAACTGTGTAAAATTATGGTGGGAACGCCTTTCTGGCAGCTTGTCTTGGCTTTTCTTCATAGAAGAAACCTTTGGGCTTCAGTGTCTATTTCCGGTAGGGATGAAGGCCCTCTCGTTGGCATCATCAAGCCCTTCACAGTCCACTCTGCTATCCTATCTGTTCTACACAACACCAAGGATCTCAGTGACATCTCAAAACTACTGTGTGTTTATTCAGTTTCTGAAACAACTGGTTCCGAATGGTTAGCTGAAAGGGGCAAGAAGAGTAGAAAGCACTTGGGCAAGCTAAGCAACCTCTCGTGGAGCTCCTTCCGTGAATCCGTGTTTAGCCAAACCAATGACATTGTTCTAGGAGTAGACTTGGAAGAAATTTATTTCGCCAAGGAAAAAAACATACCGAAAAAGATGCGGTTTGTGCAAGTATGGATGAAACAGATGAAGAAACACCAGAATCACTCTCAAATCAAAATAAACAATCGATCTCATCAGCCAGATGCCCTAGATGAAGCAGAAGAGGGGACTTTGAGTTCTCAGCAAGAGACAGATTTTCTTGTTTCTTCTTCTCCTGTTAGAGAGACTCAACTCAGTCAAGCTGAAATTGAAGACCATCCAGTGTTTGGAAGCATGGAATATTTGGAATCCTTAAATGAGAAAATTTCTGAAAAGATCAACGATGGCTTGTGTTCCGAAGAAGTGGATTTGAGACAATTGGCAGAACGCCTTGTTGAATTGACAATACGCACTCTCTATGTGAAATTTAAGAACAATAAGCTAGGGGACCTGGCTTCTGAAGGTGCAGAGGAAAATCATGATCAGTTGATTGCTGCTGAAGTGATGAAAACACTTTTAACGAAGCCAAAAGTTTTAGCAGCTAAGTATAAGGACCCCAGCCCTTTGGCTACCACATCCAGTCAAGTTTTAGGCATATGCAGCAAGAAAGTTAGAGAGTATCCTTCTTATTTTCATTTACCTTTTCTTTGAATCTTTAAAGTTCCTGTAAAATTCTCTTGTAATAAGCTCCACCTTATATTCCTCTGATAATTAACTCCATTGTGTTTTCCTATACATGTGAATTAGGCATGAACTGCAGATTCTCTTTCGTATGGAGGTACTCAGGTCGAGTATTGGGACGTGGGTAGAAGAGAATACTAGAGCAAAGATCATTAAAGAGATCTGCTTGCTCTTGGAAAACATAGAGTTCAACCTGCAAGGTGGCCTGTTTGCTGGCGAGAGTCTGATTGAATTCTCCAATAGGACTTTAAAAGCTAGGTATGATTTTAATCACTTTTGACATTTGAAATCATTTTTTATGAAAGTATCATTCCTGTTCAATTTTTCTTTAATTTTTGGCCTAATTGTTGACGTATTAGAGTGGTCAACAATCCTTTTGATTGGCATTCCTTTATGATGTTGTCAATAGATGCTCCCCATCTTGCATTACTATCTTACACATCATTATCATATTTTTTTCTAGATTAGTTCGCAAACTGATACAATGTAGATAAGAAACAAAGGAAACTTGCTGATGATTATACACTATAAGTGTATAATCATACACTATAAGAAACAAAGAAACAAAGGACGTGACACATGCACTATAAGTGTCAAAAGTTATGTGGTCTTTATGGTCTATCTGGAATAACATTTACTTAAAACATACGATAATATTCCCTGACTCCTCCACAGGACATGATGCATACACTATGAGCATCAAAAGTTATGCAGTTTTTTATGGTCTATCTGGCATAACATTTACTTCAAACATAGGACAAGATTCACTGACACCCGTGGAGATATCAGACTTTTCACCTAATAATAGCTGCAAGCCCTTGCTAGTCATGCCTGCCATTGATAAAAACAAGACAATATGATATCCCAAAGAATTTTCTGTCCCAACTCCAATGTCAATGCATATGATGGATCATCTTAAAGATACAGTGTGTGTGACACTATGGAGCAGCAATTCATAATCTAAATCATATTTTTATCGAAAGCAGGATTAATCAAATTTGATGCTAGAGTTAATACATGGGCATAATCTACAAAGATATTATATGTTATCTCCAGTGTGTCAGAAAAGGTTTGATGATTATAACCTTTTTTTGTTATTGAAAGGAGATGGCTGTACTTATGATTTAGGAAGTTGATGGATATTTTATTCTTCTCAGGTCCCATATAATCATGTTAGCACGCCAGGAGAGATTACATAGGAATATTAGGGGGATATGGAACTAATGATTTTTGGGAGTATGTGAAGCTAATAAGCAGTAGAGATGAGAAAGCCAGTTGAATCAATGGATGGATTTCTGTTAGTTGCAAAAGGTCTTGATGGAAATAAGGGCAACACAGGAAGCTCATGCGAATAGGATTTTAATGCATAAGCTGGGGATATAGTCTGTCTGGATATGTTTATAGAAGTTAGTTTTCAAAAGGAAAAGTTGTAGATGCTTTCTTGAATCATAATGTGGTCAGCATGAATATGATCCTTAATAGATCTGTGTGCTTGTATAAGGCAATTTTGGTGGATGTTGTCAAAGAATTTTAGAGGGAGTTAGTTTTTGCAGAAGCGAGTCAAAGAACAAAAAGGATCACATATTAGGGAACGTGCTTTTTATAATAACACTTGAATGGTCCTAATCCCTGGAGTGAGAGAAAAGGTTTCTGACCATGCAACCAAAAAGGGAAGTTTGGCCACTCAAAGAATCCACGAGGACAGAGTAAAGTCTAGATGGTGGCTAAGTTGTGTTTCTCTCTGATGCATGATATCACCTTAAAGTTATATCCTCTTAGGCTCCGTTTGTTAAAAAACTCCTGAGTGGATAAAAAACCCCAGAATCTGGATTGTATACATGAGATCTGAGGAGATTCATTATCAAGATTTTGAATGCACTGTATTATGAATGTGGAGTATCTTGTTTGGTTTAGATTTTTAAGCAGACTATGCAAGAAAAAAGTGACGAAAATACCCTCTCCACATACATACAGGCTGGTTTTATTAAATATGATATTTGATGGCATTTGCAAATTTCACTTGGTAAATCATGTAATTGTGAGTCAGGAAGGAGGGTAGTATAATCAATGCACCATTAATAAAAGGTTGATTTTGCTAGAATCCAACCCAAGTCTGCTTCTCTCAATGGCAAAAAAACAACTATTGTGGTTTTTGCCATTTGCATCGGCTTGCCCAAAAAAATTGTCAACTCATATGTGTTTGGTTCAACTAATATCACTATCGAGATTCTGTCACTATTTGCATGTCCAAAATTTTTAACAGTATCTTTTTCCTTCAATTTGAAGCTTAGAATTTTTTTATTGCGGCAAAATCAGAGATGGGATATGGGGTAAAAGTAGAGTGTTTGGTGTGACAGTGGTAAGGAGAAATACTGGTGTAAAATTTTTTGGATCTTAGGCTACACAACAATCAATATCCTTCCACCATTTCCATTGATGTGAACAAGATGACTACATGAAAACTGGATGTCCTAACATTTCTTGTTATCTTTCTACCATTCTACAACAAGGAAATAGAGATGCCTTTGTGTTGCCTTCTTTGCAGAAACTGTGAAAATGTACCAACCAATGACTCCCATGTGGTTGCACTTTGCTAATAAAAAGGCAAATCAGCAACAAAATGTCAGGTTTAAGCTCCTCCGCTTGTGATTAGGGAGGATCTGATAGTGACAATGATGGAAATTATTAACATTGTGGTTTTGTAGCCTCCATCAAGGCTCGAAACCTCATGTTACCATAAAAAAAACATGATGAAAATGACTAGTTATGGCCCCATGTTACAGTAATTTTTTTAAAAAAAAAGGTAAAGCTATAGTCATTGGTAAGTGACATACTTACATCATCTTCAAAGTAAACACTATACTTTCATTATGATGCACTGTGGGAGCCTCATCAGAGCAAATATAGATGAGAAAGCAACAAGGTGTCATGTCTTGAGCCCAAATGCAGTAGCCTAATTTGGTCTGCAACTGAGTCTGTGAAATTACCGTTTTAAAGCAACTTGAGTATGACCAACCAATACGGGTCAAAACACTTAACCCCAAATAGCTCAAGTATATTTCCTTATATACTCATCCCACTTCAAATTATTTGAGACGGGATTAAACATGCTAAAGTACCTCAAGTACGTCTCAGGATGTAAAGTCCAGGCTTTGCAGGAGAGCTACTTTTCTTATCATCTAGTAAAGTCTGGGTGATTGGTGATAAAGGAAGTGTGAATTTGGCATTCATAGTCTTGTGAATTTGGCATTCAATGACTATATGTGAATGTACAATGTAATGCTTGGGTGTCTGCAATCTTTTCAATTTTACAAGATGCTGAATTTCAGAACGTAGTAGGGTGGTAAATATACTAATCTGGTTAACTTCCATATAAGTAAACATTGCTGCTGATCATTTGGCAATGTCTGGTGCTTCCAAATGTTTCTTTATTGTGGGTATGCACAAAATATATATGATTTCGTAGTCAGATGAGGGAGGATAGCTCTAGCCAATTTTGGATGGTTGATGTGGAGATGAATGCAGCTATTTGTAGGGCTTTTAACTATATTAACAAATAGTATGTGACTAGCCCATTTTTTGCAGCGAATGGATGTCTACAAACAGTTTACTGCACAGTATTATGTTGTCCCAACCGTGTGGCACTATTTCTATCTAAAGAAAAATAAATTTATCAAGTAGACATTTTCTTATTTATACAGTAAATATCACTAAAACGCTAAGAATCTTTCTAGCAGGATAAAATGCCAGATAGTGAAGTTCAAGGGCTTTTTAGCATTAATTTTGAGCTGGATGCTGATTATGTATTTATATCAATTAGTGATGTATAGTACTTTTCACAAGATCATAAGATCTGGTTTGTAGGTAATGCTATTATTAGACTGATTTGGCAACTGATCTTTCCACAGGTATTTCCGTTTAAAGAAAAATAAATTTATTAAGTAGATATTTTCTTATTTATACAGTAAATATCACTAAAACACTACAAATCTTTCTAGCAGGATAGAATGCCAGATAGTGAAGTTCAAGGGCTTTTATCATTAATTTTGAGCTAGATTCTGCTTAGGTATTTATATCAATAAGTGACCTATTGTACTTTCCACGAGATCATAAGAGCTGCTGGTTTGTAGGTAATGCTATTATTGGACTGACTGGCAACTGTTCTTTCCACAGGTATTTCCATTCGCTAGGAGATGTTATTCAGAGGATCTACACTCAAATGGAGTTCTTTAATTTTGATGGAGGTAACGATGGAGATTCATCTGCAGTACCCTGCAGCACTAACAATGATGAAGCACCGCTGGATAGGGAAAATAACAGCATCTCTAAATATGCTATTTTAGGACCAAATGAAATTGCCATTGTTCAAGACAAAACTTCGATGGTTAACCATTCCTATCCACACACTGATGATGCCTGCGAAGTTGCCCATCCAAATGAGTCTGAACTAATAAAAGCTCAGGAAAAAAGAGAGAGGGATCGGACAAATAAACATTTCACGAGTTGGATGCCAAATTTGCAGATAGTGTATGCACCTAAGCAATTGAAGGCAGACAAATCAATGCATGGGCTGGTCAGTAACCAACCAGGAAGAAAAAGAAGCCGTTCCTCCCACAGTGACATGGTCTTGGAAACTCCAATGACAGAGAAGACATGCTCTCAGTCACAAGAGGTTAGTTCCACAGAAAAGCATGGACAAGGAGAGAGTAGCTCCAAGCAACCACTTGCAAAGGCTTTGTTCCGTGATGAAGACGATGAAAAATCAACGTCATTGCCTTGGAACCAAAACTGATTCTGGTCTTGTTGGCCATGTGCTAGTTCTGGTCTTGTTGGCCATTTGCCAGTTTGGAAAGACCTCATGAGATGGAGATGATGGTCGGGGACCTATTCACTTCCAACGTTCAGGATTGTGGAAGGGAAGCAACAACAATGTACAGCTATACAAAGGGGACAGAAAGGTCTCTGTACTAAGATCAAATGATTGAAATTATAGTCTACTGACGTGTGCAGGATATGACTAATTACTGAAGATTATAAGTGCGAAGGCAAGTTTCAGGCAAAAGTGTGCACTGGTGCGGTCCTTTTCTAGCTTGCTAGTCGTTGGATTTTCCTGTTATACTGTTTAAACTAATTTTGTTTTTGACAATGTTTTCACGAAGGTGATGATTTCCTAGTGGTAGGGTAGGTGTTTAGGTTTCCTTAGTTGTACTAGTCATTTTTGTCTTACTGTAAGCTTGTTTTCTTATCTTTATTTAAAAGAGTTGGTCAAGTAGCATAGAAAAGTTTGTTTCTTTTTTCTAGTGAAAAGAGCGAAGAACTGGTTATACACCAAACTTAATGGTATACTTTTCTCATAAAATAAAACCGTCAGATCACATGGTTCTAAATGTACATTATATCCAAAAAACATTCTCTTGCTTGCTATTTCTCGCTAAGATCATCATGTGGCCCACATGGTGTGTCTTTTGCGAAAGACAGACGCAAAATGCTATCAAAACTTGTTGGAATAATCTTATATTGAAAAATATAGAGTATACTTATGATTATATAGAGATGAATATCTCACTTCAATGCCAATTGGTTTCTCAAACACCATTATTATTCTAGCCTTCTCGGCTTTCTGGAAAGCTTTTAGCCATTGGAGTTGCCTTTTCAAGTCTTCCAAATCTCCGAGCTCGTCACTTGGTCGTCTGTGTTGTTCTTTTTTTTGTTAACGGTTTAGAAGTTTACTATTTCATCGGTATGAAAAGTCAAGTAAGAAACAATGTCATGGTAAAAATATTACATAGTCTTAGGCGTTATAGTTCTCATCAAGTATCAAAAAAAGTAACCAATATAGAAGTGCAAATTAGTATCTAACAGAAAAGTTTTCTTAAGACATTTGGGGCAATATAACGCTTCCAGATTCTCCATATTATTCTGAGAATCCTTTTCAGATGGTACTCTTGAAGAAGAAGGAATGGAAAGGGGAATGGAAGTCTCCACCGATTGTGAAGCTATGGTCGAAACATATTGTAACATTTCCTCCTTCTCAAAACCTGAAACATAAGTTTCTACCCAAAAATGCATCAGAGAAATAATATCATGTATGATCAAAGAGTATGATCTAACTGAATTACGAAAAATCCTATTGTTCCTTTCTTTCTAAATCAACCAGAGAATGATTTGAAGTAACAAGGTCCAACTAGAGGATGATAAATCAATTTTAAAATGGAGAGAAGACAGAAACAAATCAGCAACACAAAAGAAACCAGGATATAGATCAGAAACCAGAAAAAAACTCCAAATATCCCTTGCAAAGGTACAATTTAAAAACAGATGGTTATTATTTTCACTGTGTGCAGAACAAAATATGCATAATGAAGACCCAGACCAGCCTTTTTAAGCAGATTCTCCTTTGTTAAATTCTTGTTCTTAATAACTAACCAGGAGAAAAGCTTAATTTTTAATGGGGTATTACTTTCCCATAGACATTTATAGAAAGCATTACGAAGATCCCCATCATTAAATAGTCTGTAAGCAGCCTTCACTGAAAAGATACAATTCTTAGTAGGTAACCAGTTACAGATGTCATCACTGGTTCCCAAATTTAGGGATTGCATAATGTTAACAAAACATTCTAGCTGAGATTGAAGTGCTATGGGATTAAGTGAATAACAGTAAGCTAGATTAAACAATATGTTAAAATCTGAAAGAAACAAATCCCTAATTGCTCTGACAGATGCCTTCTTGAATCTGGCTGCACTGTATAATTCAGGCAAGGTGGTTTTTAGAGGAATATCATTCCACTATTTTTGATTCTAGAAAATAGTGTTAATACCATTACCAACAGTAGCAGTAGTAAAACAGTTAAAGAAATTAAAGCCTTGTTTAATGTAGCTCCACAGGGGAGAACAGATAGGAGCAGGAGAATTCAAAATAACTCCAGGACCCCTGTGCAAATATCTTGCCCTTAGAATTAATTTCCAAACAGGACTGTGTTGACTAGAGAAGAATTACCAAATTAGCTTGGTTTTTAAAGCTGCACTGAAATTTCTCAAATTGATTATTCTCCAACCATTTTGTTGTTTTGGTTTGCAAATATTAGACCACTTAATTAAGTGCATTCCTTTATGATTAGGGGATAATGAGTTCCACAAAAATTTACTTCTTAGAGTATCTATTTTTTTCTCAATCTTTAAAGGCATATGAAGGACAGACATGTAATATGTGGGAATTGCTGATAATACAGCATTAACCAAGACTAATTTGCCCCCTAAAGACAAGTGTCTGGCCTTCCAAAAGGAGAGTTTCTTAGTAATTTTTTCTATCATAGGAGTCCAACTGTTAACAATGGCTCTTTTGAAGTGTAGAGGCAGCCTTAGATAGGTGATAGGGAGGTCAGCCTTAGCACACCCCATAATATCACATGAGGATAGCAGAGAAGCCTGAGAAACACCCACACCAGTGAGGGATGACTTATGAAAATTAATTTTTAACCCAGAACATGTCTGAAAACAGCATAGTATTCTTTTAATATTAATCATGTTCTCAGTATTATCTGGCAGGAAGAGAAGAGTATCATTTGCATATTGCAGATTTACTAAGGAAGGACCTTCATGGGAGAAATTAATCCTAGAAATTAAATTGCTTCTCTTAGCTGCCTGCAACATGGAGTTCAATACATTTGTAGCTATAATAAACAGTAAGGGGGACAAGGGATCACCCTGTCTTAAACCATTTGAAGCTCCAAAGAAACCTTTAGGAGATCCATTAATTAAAACAGAGAACTTTGTAGTAGATATACACATGCGGATCCAAGAGATTCACTTATCCCCAAAACCCAACCCAGAAAGAGAGTCTAACAGAAAATGCCAATTTATATTGTCAAATGCTTTTTCAAAATCTATTTTTAGAATATAACCCTTGGTGTTAGAAGATCTCATAAAGTGTAGGGTTTCTTGCGCAACAAGGAAGTAGTCTCCAAAAGATCTCCCTGTCAAAAATGCACTCTAAGAAGCATCAATGGCAGTGTTCAATACTGGTGACAACCTAAAAGCCAGAGTTTTTGTAATGATTTTGTACAGACTATTAACTAGACTAATAGGTCTAAAGTCTTGAATCCTAATGGCTCCCTGTTTCTTAGGGATAAGTGCAATGAAGGTTTGATTTATTGAAGAAAGAAAATCAGGGTCATTAAAAGAATGAAAGGATTGGAAGATATTAACTATTTCTGGTTTCAACAAATCCCAGAATTGCTGGAAAAAAAAAACAGAGGGAAGCCATCAGGACCTGGGGATTTGTCTCCAGCTAGATGGAACACACTGGATCTGATCTCTTCTTCCTCAAAAGAGATCTCTAACTGTTCACGGGAAGAGATTTTTACTGGGACATGGACATCCCAGCTAAATGATAATTGAAGACTACAGCTCTTATTGAATAGCTTAGTGAAATGATTCTCAATTTCTCTACAGATCTCCATTTAGGATATAGTTATAGAGTTATTAATGAGGAGAGAAGAAATATTATTAGCCCTCCTATGGCATTTTACTATGTTATGAAAAAAGGAGGTGTTTAAGTCCCCTTCCTTCAACCATTGGATTCTAGATTTTTACCTCCAATACACCTCCTGTTCTTTAAGAAGGTCAAGATGTTCTAATCTCAAGGCCTTTTTTTGCACCCAATTAATATTATCAGATTGTTCAGCTTGAATATCCATATCCTGAATTTGAGATTCAATAATTCTGAGTTTTTTAGCTTTATTAGCTTTAATAGGAGCTATCCATTTCTTGAGTAAGGCTTTAAAATTTTTCAATTTAAAACTAAATTCAGACACAGGAGAAGATATAGAAAGAGAATAACCATTCTGCCACCAATAATCCTTAATTAATTGTTCAAATCCCTCTAAAGAGAATCAGGATTTATAAAATCTGAAGGGGGAGGGCCCCAATTAGGGGCCATGGTATTAACCAGGATTGGGATATGGTCCGAAACAATTCTGGCTTTACCAGAACAGAAAGCATCAGGGAATTTCCCAGACCAGACTGGGGAGACTAGAAAACGATCAAGCTTTACTAATGTGGGATTATCTTGAAAGTTTGACCAGGTGAAGGAGAAATTATTTGGAGAAAGGTCAATCAGAGCATTCTGATCATAAAATCATTAAATCTGTCCATGTGGGTAGTGCTATTAATGTGGAGGGAATGCTCACTGGAGAACCTAATCACATTAAAGTCACCCCCCAGAAGCCAGAAGTTATTAACAAGTGTACTGATATAATGTAACTCTTCAATAAATAGTGGTTTCAGGTTATGGTCACAAGAACCATAGACCCCAGTGAGCCACCAGTCCAGATTAGTATCTAAATTTACAAAGTTAATAGAAAGGCAGTAATTGGAAGGAATACACCTGATTGCCTTAAAAAGCCTGCTATCCCATCCTATTAGGATACCCCCTGAGGCATCTATAGAGGGGACCAAAGACCAGGAATTTATTTTTTTTCCTCCTATAAGCCTTAGAGACCCTTCAGTGAACTCTTCCTTCTTAGTTTCACTAACAATAATGACATCACATTTGTTAGATATGATAAATTCTTTAACTCTCTCCTCTTATGTCTAGAGTCCAAACCTTTAATGTTCCATGCTGCTATAATCATAAAAAAATAGAGGAAGAAACAGAAGATCCCATCCTAACAGAGGATGCAGTAGGATCTTCTAAATTAACATACTCCTTGCCCTGATCCTTCCTAACTTGATTGAAGAAGGCTATTGATTCATCTTTTGAAGCCAATGAGATGCTAATATTCTCACAGAATGATTGAAAATGGTCATAAGAGTCCCACATTAACGGATCCACTTGGTTAACCTCAGAATTAACCAGGGTATCCATATTGGAAGCATATAAATCAAGGGAACTGTTAGAAGCAGAGCTATAAATAAAACCATTATTATAATCTACAAATGAGTGATGAACATTACCTAGTGCATGCACAAGTGTAGGAGGCCGTGAAGATGGCTTCTCAGAAGTGGTGGTACCCAGATCTTCTTGGTCCAGACAGTCATAAATTGCCATGACTTTTTTGGATTTTGCCAGAGAAAGTTTTCTGTCTTTGATCTCTGTTTCCACCCAGGTGGAAGCAACATTGGGATCATCAGGATTAGATCTCTGAGGGGGAAGGATAGGGGTACCAACCAGAGAAGGAGGATTTGATATTGTTGTTCCAAAAGCTGAAGGGGTGGGAAGAATTCTAGCTGTGCAATGAGTAGAAGACAGAGAGGGAGCAGTGTAAGTGGGTCTCATCCAGACATTTTTCCTAGTTTTATGCTGAGTTTTAGGTGCAGTGAGGTTCTTTCCACTGTTGTTGCCTCGCCAGCCTTTATTACTTTTGAAAGGTTTCCTAGTAGGTTGCAAGTTCCTAGATGAGGAGGGCTGAGGTGATTGCTTGAGCCATGCAGGGAAGGACTTTTGTGAGGGGGGGGGGGGGGGGGGGGGGAAGGGGGGCA
>JAMKQA010043243.1:0-21308 GCA_024699735.1 Posidonia australis
ACTCGTGTATACATCCAATCACGATGACAAGACATTTCTCTCTACAAAAGAAAGAAATGATAAGATGTCTATATGTCTAGATTGAAAAAAAAACATGAAGACACTTGAAAAAGAATGTGACTTAAGTATCACATTACAAAAAGATAATTTATGATAATAGAATAATGGGAAATGAGCAAGAAATTGAAAATGAGAAGAATAAGCTTTATCAAATAAGATTGTTGCCTATATCTCTTATTAATATTTTTTTGTTTCCTGATTGAAACATAAAACTAATATGTTAAAAATGACTGATCATATTCTTTAAATTTCCTAATTGTGATTTTTTAGTAGCTATCACATACACACATCTTTCTCCATGACATAAAATGTCTTAGCTTATCATTGTATTCAATCACGACACTAAATAAAAACAACCTTGCAGTGCAACTAACCTATTCCTCACAATGAAACCTCCCAGAATATGGCATTCAGTTTGCATTGTAACTGTTTTCTAACTAGTCAATCAGTTTGCCCTTTGGCATGCCACAGTGTCTTCTCGTAAGTCTAGAAGAATGAAAACTTTTAGGAAAGGTCTATAGCAGGTTATATAATTGTCATCTTCTCAATCAAAATAATGTTGAGCCAAGCATGAAGAGAAAATCATGCTTTGTTATATAGTTGATATCAATATATCACATAAATACAAATTTGTCAAAACATTCTATCCTAAAAGGATCCTCGACTACAGGACATAAGTGGACGTACACAATGATTACAATCATGAACATAGTCAGCTACTTGAACACCATCCTCAAGCATTTAATAACATAAGGCATTTACAAATAGTATCGAAATGGTATTTTAATTTTAATAATGTATTTAATCTAAAACTAACTGTCAAAACTTGGAACCAATGTTTGAAGTGTGAAAACTATTAACCACATTTAACCATTTTGAAACATTGTAAAAAAAATTAGGAGCAGAAGTTCATTTCACGGTTCCATGTTGTCTCGAAAGTGAACCACATGATATATGTATCGAGCACTATCTTTTTCTTGAACTGAAATAATCATCATCCACAATCCAAGCAAATCGTTGGCTTGTTGAATGTCGATACAACAGCTTAAAGCTTTTTTTCCCTCCCCATACACCTCATTGCCTTCCTTGCCATGACACAGTTGCAGGCATTGTTATTGCTTAAACACCACAGGGATGCGCTCAATTTATCGTAGACACAAAGCAGAACTGAAAGCTCATTCATCAAAACAGCAAGAATAATAAGAATTAATGTTTATAATTAAAAAAATGGCTCCAAGCACCAGACTGGCAGGATCACATCGGATCAAGAAATTAATTAATGGAACAGAGAATTCTTCTTCTTGATTATTAGAGAGAATAGAGATAGAAACATTAGAACTGGTAAAAAGAGAAATATATTTACACGAGAAGATCAGATCAGACCATCCTGCTGTTGTTCATTAGTTAACTGGGCAGCTATCAACCTGCATTGCTTTGGTAGTGGGGCACATGGCCAAAGGACAACCATCAAGGTTGTTCCCCCACCAATGAACAACAGTGAGGGGACAAAATATTGCGAGAGGAGGAGGAGACTACGTACCTGCAGCGAGAGGAGGAGACGAAGGTGTACGATGACAAGGAGGGAGGACGACGACAAGGAGACAGAGGCAGGCGGCGAGGAGGGAGGAGGCACGATGATGAGGAGGAGAGGCGGAGGAGAGGTGGACGAGTGGATTTAGGGTAAGAAAGAAAGGGGCAAAATGACCTACGTCAGGGTATTTTATACCTGAATTAGCGAGGACTTTAACGAGGACATTTCCTCGCTATGCACTCGCTACATTATTGCCAGTGAGGTGCACCTGATTAGTGCACCATATTAGTGTGCCAGATTGGTGCGCCAGTTAAGTGCGCCAATATTGCGAGAAAAATTCCTCACAAAAAAACTCGCTAATTATTGCGAGGTAATTTCCTCGCAAAATCACCACTATATGTCCTCGTTATATTATTGCGAGGACATTTCCTCGCTAAGTCCACGCTCTTTGACCTCGCAAAATCTAGTTTTTCTTGTAGTGAGAGGTCGCAACCCCTATCCTACTACAATGCCACGTTAAACTTCCCCATGTGGGAGGACACTACCTCGGCCTACAAGCCTCACATTTCATTTCACATGCACAAGGATATGTCTCTTCACGATGTCCCTTAGTGTTCGATCACCCAGGTTTCCACCTCTAGGCCCAGCCAACACCGCTCATATGGGGTATCCTAGTCTCTTTCAACTGCCCCAACCTTAGCAACCACGATCATATCTGACAACTAATTCCATTGGAGTCTCATACCCCTACTAAATTGCTAACACCAAATGCACGTGGATCCGACACAATCAACAAATCTATTTTCAAAACATGTGGTTTTCTTTTCAAAGCCATTTTCAAATCCTCTCATTATAGGAAACCATATTCCATAAAACATCCTCCCACTCACAATGGGGATTCCATCAAAATCTCATATGCCAGAAATCATTGGAAAACCATTCATATTTCATAAACATGGGACTTAAACCCAAAAACACCTCAAATCATGTGTTTCGTTATCATGGAAATCATTCCCATGATCCAAAATCTCATTATGTGGATTACTCTTAAACATAAGTCAAAACCACATAAAAACCCATTCACAAACATCATTAATTGAAATCTCATCATTAGGGCTCTGCGCTCTGGTTCGACATACCAAACCAGAATCGTAGATCAAACCTGGGCCAGACACCCAGAACAGTCGACCGAATTTCGGAACAATTGTCCGAAATTCCCTTGTCCAGAAGACTAAAACATTTCAGTTGTCCAAAATCCCATGATTTGGTAGACCAAAACATTTCGATCGATTGAAATAGGGAACTAGGGCCAATACTATCAGGAAAATGGCATACTGAAACTAATCAGCATACCAAAATCCCTAGTTTCTGTAAACTACCCCCAAGCCCTAGCCATTTGTTCATCGGAATGGGAGCTATCGGCAAAACCATCTCCGATGAACCACAATCCACACAAAAATCACCATATGTAAGGTTCTAAGTCCACTACCATTTGGGATGAATTTCATCAAAATCCATACATCATAGCTCTCAGAATAAAATGAAAACCACAAAGAGGCAATAGTAAATACTGTAGCACATATCACATATTCCTTTCAAAAATCCACAATAATTCACCATAAATCACGAATATGGCACAAATCACTCATAGGCATGCATTGCTACTCATTCATATCATTTCCACAATTTTTCTCATGATTTAAACTTATTTATCATGAATGGATTTGAAAGTGGAAGGACATGTACCTTCCAACGAGCCTTTCCTCACCTCTAGTGAGCTCCGAGCTTCCTCAGCCACTAACAAGCTCTGACAACACCTCCCCTCTCCAACGCTCGACTCACACCACACCACCTCTGGCCCTCTCTCTAGCTCAGCTCTCACCCCTCTAGTTTCCCCTCCTCTTCTGTCCTCCACCCCGAATGCCCAAAGCCATGGCCTCCTCGCCCCTTCTATCGCCTCCCACTCCTGCCACCATCGCCAATCACGTTGGTTGTCTCCATCTCGGTCTTTCACTAGGCTTGCAACGATGGGATGGAACGGGTAGGCTACGGGTGCGGTAAGGACACGACTCGTGAAGGGAGAAAAGAGGAGAACATTGTGCATGGTTTGACTAGAAGCCAACCAAGATTCCATGCACCCACTCATAGGAGCTACAATAGGCCAAAGGGCCACTCAACCGGGGAAACCAAGCCAACACAGCCACATAGAGAGGGAAAACACACACATTGGGCCAGAAACATAGTGATTATCCATTAATAAACCATATTACACAAATCCCACAATTATACATGGTTTATACAAATCGAGATACTCAAGCACAAGTATTACATCTTACCCCCTTAAAAGGAATTTTGTCCCTGAAATTCACCTCTAATAAAACAAATGGGGGTTTCTCATCTAGTTGTCCACCTTGCGCTCCCAAGTAGCCTCCTTTAATCCATGGTGTTGCCAATGAACCAACACCAATGGAATGACCTTGCTCCTGAGGACTTACTCTTTCTAGTCTAGAATTTGTACCACATCCTCTACCATCGACAGGTCCTTTTGAAGCTCCTCTGCCTACACCGGTATCACCTAGGATGCGTCAGCCAAGAGCTTCCTCAACATGGACACATGGAAGACGTTATGCACACTTGCCAACATTGCAAATAGGTCCAACCTATAAGCCACCTCACCAACCCTCTTGGTGATCTAATATGGTCCAATATAGTAAGGACTCAGCTTGCCTCGCTTCCCAAAACACACAACAACCTTGGTCGGTGACACCTTCAGGAAAATGAAGTCTCTCACCTCAAATTTCAAGGGCCTTCTCCTCTGATCTACATAGCTCTTCTGTCGACTCTGTGCTTCCAATAATCTCTTCCGATCATGTCTACCTTGCCCTCATACTATTGTACGATCTTAGGGCCAACAACCTATCTCTCATCCACCTCACTCCAATAAGTGGGGATCCAACAAGGTCTCCCATACAGTGCCTCACAGGGTGCCATTCCAATACTAGCATGATAGCTATTGTTATATGCAAACTCTAGGATGCAGGCCCGCAGTATGTCATACAGTGCCTCACAAATGATCCTCCCAGCTACCACCAAAATCTAGGATGCAGGCCTGCAGCATGTCATATAGTGTCTTAATGGTCCTCTCAGTCTGACCATCTATTTGAGGGTAGAAAGAAGTATTAAAGTTCAATACTGTACCAAATTCCTCCTACAATGCTCCCCAAAACCTCGAAGTAAACCTTGTGTCTCTATTAGACACAATAGACATTAGGACACCATGTAGCCGAACAATCTCAGCTACATACTACTCTGCTTGTCGAGTCAAGGGAAGATTCACCCTCATACGCAAGAAGTGTGCTGATTTTGTCAGGCTATCTACAATTGCCCCAAATCATGTCATTCTTTCTTTTAATTCTAGGCAATCTAGTGACAAAATCCATCAACACATGCTCCCATTTCCACACTGGGATGTCGAAAGGTTGCAACGTTTCTCCAGGCTTCTGGTGCTCAATCTTCACCATTTAGCAGGTTGTACACTTGACCACATACTCAACGATTTCTCTCTTCATTCCAGGCCACTAGAAATTCCTCTTCAAGTCTTTGTACATCTTGGTGTTTCCTAGATGAATAGTGTGTTTGGAGCGATGGGCTTCATCAAGTAGGTTTTTCTTGATTTCCTCTACTCAAGGCACATACAACCATTGGTCATACCTCAATCCACCATCCACTCAAATTGAGAAGTGTGGTACATTCCCAACTTCCAGCTTCCTCTAGATCTTTGTCACAAAAGAATCCAATTGCAAAGTAGCAACAATGGCTTCAACCATTCTAGGATGAATAGACAAATTCACCAACAAAACTCTAGTAGCTTCCCGAGGCTGACTCCAAGGTCTACACTCCACTTAGCCTTCCTGCAATTTCCATTCTTGGATCATCAAGTTGACCATAACATGAGTGCGTCAGCTTAGAGCATCAACAACTACATTTGCTTTCCCTGGGTGGTACAACCAGTTGAAGTCAAAATCTTTGATGTACTCCACCCAGCACCTCTGTCTCAGGATCAGATTCTTCTGTGTGAAAATATACTTTAGGCTTTTTGTGATCTATGAACACCTCAAACTATTCACCATAGAGGTTGTGCCTCCAATTCTTCAAGGCAAAAACAATAGCAACCATCTCCAAATCTTGGGTGGGATAGTTCTTCTCATGATCATTGAGCTAGCATGAGGCATACGCCACCACCCTACCTTGCTATATCAAGACACAATCCAAACCAGTCCCACAAGCGCCACTATAGATTGTGAAACCACCACTCCCAAATGGCAAAGTCAAAATTGGGGCTGAAACTAGACAAGTCTTCAACTCAGTGAAGATCTCCTCGCATTGCCAATCCTAGGCAAAGTGCACTTCCTACCTGGTCAGTCCGATCAAAGGTGCAACAATCTTGGAGAAATCCTAGATAAATCTCCGATAATAGACTGCCAAATCGAGAAAACTCCTGATCTCTATCACAATCTTTGGCCTAGCCTGGATACTAACAGCCTCCACCGGGTCCACCTAGATACCTTCCCTTGATATGATGTGACTAAGGAAAGACACCTCTTCTAGTCAAAACTTGCACTTGGAGAATTTCACATAAAGCTGATGTTGCCTTAAAGTCTCCAATATGGTCTTCAAATGCCTCTAGTGGGTCTAAATGTCCGGAGAATATACCAACACATCATCCATGAGGATCACCACAAACTGATCCAGGTAGGGCCTGAACACTCTATTCATCAAGTCCATTAAAGCTACCAATGCATTAGTCAGCCCAAATGGCATGACCAAGAACTCATAATGAACATACTAAGTCCGAAAAGCTATATTATGCACATCTGATTCCTAGATCCTGAGTTGGTGATATCTAGAAGTCAAAACTATCTCAGAAAACACTGAGACTCCCTACAACTGATCAAATAGATCATCAATCCTAGGTAGTGGATACTAATTCTTAACGGTGATCTGGTTCAACATTTGGTAGTCAATACACAGCCGAAGTGAGCCGTCCTTCTTAATTACAAACAGTATCGATGCTCCCAGGGTGAAACACTGGGACAAATGAATCCCATGTCCAACAACTCTTGTAGTTGACTTTGGAGCTCCCTCAATTCTACAAGTGCCATCCTGTATAGAGCCTTTGAGATAAGTCCCAATCCTAGCATCAAATCAATCATGAACTCCACATCTCGGTGTGGTGGCATCTCTAGCAGTTCCTCTGGAAAATCATCTAGGTACTCGTAGATCAATGGACGATCTTGGACAACGAACATAAGTGAAGAGGACACTATCTCACAAGCCATGTAGTCCACACATCCCCTGGCCAAATGGCAATAGGCCCTCATGGCGGAAATCACCTTCCTGGACTCACCAAGTTTGGCTCCTTATACAATACAACAACTCTTGATCTATTGGAACTTCCAAAACTCCACACTCCCGAAATAGAAGGTTGCAAGGTGAACTTCTTCCCCTTGCCTCTCTTAGGGTATTCTTCTTGGAACAATCAACATTCATCCTTATAGCGGCTTGCAAGCTCAATGGAATCCATCGAGGATTGACATCGAAAGCCAATAACTCTTGATCTCAGCACTGGATTCAACCCTTTCACAAATCTCTTGGCTCGGTTCTCCTTAGTGACAATAGCCTAACAGAACTACTCCAACCTGAGGAAGGATGCCTCATACTCAATCACAAACATATCTCCCTACTATATGTTCTGAAATTCTCTATCTAGCTTATCTCTCTCATGCTCAAGAAAAAAACCTCTCATAGAATACTTACCAGAAGTCCTCCCACGAGATCATCAACAGGTCCACATTCTAAAACTTGGTGCAGCGTGTAGTCCTCCACCACTAGTTTGCAGCACCCTTGAGCTAAAAAGTTGCAATCTTGAACCACTTCTCAGGCTAGACACTCGATCCCCTCTAGGATCTTCTCTAGTTCCATGAACCAAGGCTCACAATCTTCTACTGTGCTGTGCCCATCCAGAGCCGACACACCTAGCTGGCAAAATTGTTTGATCCACTGATCTCCCTTCACCTTATCCTTGATGCTGCTGAATGACTGGACGAAGCCCTGCATCATCTCCCCAAACTTCTGTTGCATGCCCCTCCAGATGCTACCCTCCTCGATCTCAGAGTTGGACACAGGGGTCTTACGTGATTGCGGCCTCTCCGCATCTTCCAACCACTACAAAATAGGCAAACAAACAACCAAGGTCAGGTGTAGCTATCCTACTTATACAGTCCCACAGCGCCACTATACTAGACACCTACCAAGTCAATGCACCTTAGTGAACCAAGGCTCTGACACCACTCTGTAACGCCCCCACCCTGCATGCACTACCTAACAAAGCTTCAGTCCCTAATTATAATAATTTACAACAATCAAAATAACAAGGGAAAGACAACTACCCATAAATAGTGTGAGGCAAGTGACTCTAAAACTCAAGCACCGGTGATCTAGCTGCACCTCAGCTATACACCTAAAAACAAAACAAAGCAAACAAAAAACACATGAGTGACATCTAAGTCACCTAGTACGCACCCAACCACAAAAAACCACGAGAAATTCTATTCTCTATTAATTACAAAATCATTTCACAAACTTGGAAAACATCTTTCCAAAACCATGGCATTTCAAATCATTTCTCTTTATCCATATCTCATGCATTTTCAACACTTATGCATTTCTAGAAAGCCATTTTCTCAACCAAATCCAGCCCAAAACCACAAGACCACACATGGCTCAAAACACAATCACAGGCTAGCAACTGGCTAAAACCTTGAGTCTCAACTTGTACTGCAATCTAGCTAAAACATCAAGCCAAAACATAGTCCAATTCCAGTTCAAAACCACATACTCATTTCACATTCACTATCAATATTGTCACCATGATTAGAGGTGGCACAACCACAAGCAATTGGTGAGGTCGCAACCCCTACCCTGTTGCAATGCTACGATGAACTTCCCTATGCAGGAGCACACCGCCCTGGCCTACAAGCTTCACATTTCATTTCACATGGACGGGGATACATCTCTTCATGACGTCCTTCGTTGTTTGGTCACCCGGGTTTCCACCTCTAGGCCTAGCCAATACCATCTCATATGGGGTATCCCGATCTCTTTCAACCGACCTAACCTCGACAACCATGGTCGTATATCATAACTGATTCTATTAGAGTCTCATACCCTTACTAGATTGCTGACACCAAACCAACATGGATCCGACACAATCAACAAATCCATTTTCAAAACATGCGATTTTCTTTTCAAAACCACTTTCAAATCCTTTCATTACAGGAATTCCATAAAACATCCTCCCACTCATAGAGGGATTCCACGAAAATCTCATAAGCCAGAAATCATTGGAAAACCATTCACATTTCATAAACATTGGACTTAAACCCAAAAACCCCTCAAATCATGTGTTTCTTTATCATGGAAATCATTCCCATGATCCAAAATCTCATTATGTGGATTACTCTTAAACATAAGTCAAAACCACATAAAAACCCATTCACAAGCATCATTAATCAAAATCTCATCATTAAGCATGTGGGCTCTAGTTCAGCATACCGAACCAAACCGTAGACCAAACCTGGGCCAGACACCCAGAACAGTTGACAAACTTCCAGAACGGTCGTCCGAAATACCCTGGTCTAGAAGACCGAAACATTTTGATCATCCAAAATCGCCTAATATTGTAGACCGAAACATTTCAGTCAGTCGAAATAGGGACCTAGGGCTAATACTGTCAGGAAAATGGCATACCTAAACTAATCAGCGTACTGAAATCCCCATTTTCCGAAAACTACCTCCAAGCCCTAATCATCCATTTGCTGGAATGGGAGCTATCAGCAGACCCATCTTTGGTGAACCACGATCCACACAAAAGTCACCAAATGTACGGTTATAAGTCTACTACCATTTGGGACAAATTTCATCAAAATCCATACATCATAGCACTCGGAATAAAATCAAAACCACAAAGAGCGCAATAATAAACACTATAGCACATATCACATATTCCATTCAAATATCCACTATAATTCACCATAAATCATGAATATGGCACAAATCAATCCTAGGCATGCATTGCTACTCATTCATACCATTTCCACAATTTTTTGTCATGATTTAAACCTATTTATCATGATTTCTACTCATTTTCTTAAAACACATAAACAAAGAGGGGGAAGGACACATACCTTGAGGCGAGCCTTTCCTCACCTCCAATGAGCTCCGAGCTTCCTTGGCCATCGATGAGCTTTGGCAGCACCTCCCCTCTCCGATACTCAGCTCGCACCACACCACCTCTTGCCCTCGCTCTCTCTGGCTCGGCTCTCACCCCTCTAGTTTCTTCTCCTCTTCTGTCCTCCACTTCAGATGCCCAAAGCCATAGCCTCCTATCCCCTTCTTATCGCCTCCAGTCCCCTTCTTATTGCCTCCCACTCCTTCCACCACCGCCAATCACGATGGTCGCCTCTATCTCGACATTTCACTAGGCTAGCAATGATGGCATGGAACGGGTAGGATATAAGTGCGGAAGGACATGGCTCATGAAGGGAGGCAAGAGGAGAACACAGCTCATGGTTTGACCAAATGCCAACCAAGATTCCATGCTCCCACTCACAGGAGCCACAACTGGCCAAAATGCCACTCAACTGAGGAAACCAAGCCAACTCAGCCACATAGAGAGAGAAAACACACACATTGGACCAGAAACACAGTCATTATCCATTAATAAACCATATTACACAAATCTCACAATTGTACATGATTTACACAAATCCGGATAATCAACCACAGGTGTTACAAAGGCCTAGTTTACTAAGAGATGTAGCCTAGTATTTTGTTTGCCCTTGGCATGTTTTGGCTATTTTGATTGACTTTTTGCTTTAATGGTGGGTCAAATGGCTTAGTGCTATTCGATTAATGGAGATTTTCACCCTTTTGTTCTTTTGGGGTCTTCCACAGTAGAGCAGGGATTAAGCTAGAGAGGTTGATTTTCCATTTGTTTTTGGTGGAGACGTCAGATGAACAATGTGGTGTGACCCAGGTAGTTTCTGAGGTCCATTGTTTCTAGGTCTTGGTTAACTATCTTCGGGGATTCGATAGAGTTATCTCCAAGAAGGTGACACTTTTGGATGGGAATGGTTGGGAAGGAGGTTAGTTTGTGTAGAGCTGAGATTGTGGTAACGACATCTATGAGTTGATGGCTCGATTGATATCAACTCCTAGGTTGGCCTTGCCTTCTAGAAGTGGTGATTTCTTCTATGGGTAGTGATGGTTTTGGATCTAGGTTGGGTCGTGTCCTTGTGCATTATAGCAATATTGTGGGCTATGCTACTCGCTAGTTAAAGAATCATGGAATCTTGAGAAAGTTGTTGTGATATTCACACTAAAGATTTGGCTACATTATCTTTTAAGGACTAGTTTAAGCTCTTGCTGATCCCTCGAGTTCGCAATGGAGTTTTGCAGAGGAAGTGTCTAACTGATGCATCCTAGGTGATTTCGATTTAGCTAGAGGTGCTTCAAGGAGATCAATCCTTCATCGAGGAAACCACCCAGATCCTTGAATTGAAAGAGGTAGGTTTTGATAGAGTAGGGTTCTTCTACCTATGCTCGTGCTGTGGCACCACCAAGGTTTGTGGAGACCACTTGAGAATGTGAGGTGAACATCCATCCACAATATCCCTACTTGCTCGCCCGAAGATGGAATTTCAGGGAGGAAATTCTTTCAAAGGGGTAGGAAACCTTGTTCTTTATGGTCTAGGTGCATATTTGAGATGCATGTTTGAGGCATGTATTTTAAATAGTTTTGACAAGGCATACAATACAAGGACAAACATGAAGAAACAATACAAGGCATACAATACAAGCCATACAAGGCACAAGACAAACTCCAGAGAAAAGAACTAGAAGATACAAAGAAAGGCGAAAGGACTTAGGGGGCAAAATTGTCATTCCAATTGTATTACATAAATTGATGTAATTCCTTATCTTTTCCTGATGTAATTTCTAGGAATATAATAATCTCCCATCATAAGTCATCGTCCTAGAAAAATAGGAATACCCGATAGAATACCCTTAAAAGCATTGAAAGAAAAAATTATTGAGCTTAGTAAAAAAACGACATACAGAATTCCTTCGACATATCGGAAAAAATAAATAAATATAAAATTAAGGTTAATGGGTAACTATATCTGAATGAGCGGTACTAAAATAGTTTTCGGTCAACCAAATTTATCCGGCATACTGAATTGCTCGACCATTGCAGATTTCAATCGACCGAAGAATTTCGACGTACCGAATCTTCTTTCAATTGGCAAAATATTTTCTAGTCGTTAGACACATTTAAAGCTTAGCTTAACACTATAAATCTTGACCTAATGACACCTTAGGAGACACATAATAAGCCTTCACAGTTATCATACTACTAGTATTGCAAGTCTTGAGCTAAAATCGCATCCATTGCATCCTCCCTAGCCATCTTAAGCTTCCTTTCTCATTGCATCAAGCTTGGCAAGTGTTGGGAGATCATAAGAGTATTGTAAGAGCTACTGCTGTAATCAAGTTACATTGAGTTCTTCTCCAAGTGGGAGAAGGGATCGCCGGTTGTGGCACAAGTAAGGTAATTGTTACTTGTAAACTTTTGATATTAAGTAAAAAAGGAAATCTCAAGTGGGGAAATTTAGGAGTGGACTAGGCCAAGGTTTGTCGAACCAGTATAAATCGCTGAGCACTTTTTATTATTGTTTCTCTTCATTGTGAGATTGCTTCTTCCTTTTTTTATAATTTGCCTAAAGAAAATTAAAATTGAACTAAAACTTAAAATATCTCTATTCACCCTCCTCTAGAGAAGCCTAATTATCCTATAATTGGTATCAGAGCGAGTTATCTAGATATAGACTAATCGTCTACTAGACGGCTTCATCTTCATCCCATAACATTGTAAAAGGTCAAAACATAAATAGGTCTCCTTTCTTTGATGGAATAAATTATAGCTATTGGAAGTGTAGAATGATAATTTATCTAAAATCTATTAATTTTGAATTATGGGATATAGTTGTACATGGATTCACCTTGAGTTCCAAATCTTATAGAGAATGGAGCAATGAAGAAAAAAACTTAGCTCAACTAGATGCAAAAGGAATGAATGTTTTGTTTTGTGCGGTAAATCAAGAATAATTCAATAGAATTTCAAATTGTAAATCCTCTCATGAAGCATGGCATGTCTTACAAGTCACCCATGAAGGAACCAATCAAGTAAAAGAAACTAAAATAAACATGTTAATACACAAATATGAATTGTTCAAAATGAAACCATTGGAGAAATGTTCACTAGATTCAATGAAATAACCAATACCCTACAATCTCTAGGTAAGGAATTCTCTCAAAGTGAGCTTGTAAGAAAATCTTTAGATCTCTTACTCCCGATTGGGAAAAGAAAACCACCACCATTGAGGAGGATAAGGATCTCTCTAACTACTCCCTTGAGGATTTAATTGGTAACCTCACATCTTATGAAGTTCAAATGAAAGAAAATGAAAATGAAAAATCACTTAACAAAAAATCAATAGCCTTAAAAACCACCATTGATTCAGAAGAATCTAATAGTGAAGAAGAAGAAGATATGGCTATGCTAACTAGAAAATTTAAAAAGTTTGTAAAAAGTGGAAAATTTCAAAAGAAAAGAAACACCACTGAAACACCCCTTTGCTTCAAATGTAATAAACCTAGACATATTAAAAAGGATTGTCCCTTACTTAAAACTAGAACATTTAAAAAGGATAAAAAGATTAAAAAGAAGACTCTTCAAGCTACTTGGGATGAAAGTGAGTCATCCTCAAACGAAGACTCTTCTTCGAATGGGGAAAAAGCAAACATGTGCTTCATGGCCCTAGAGGAAGCTTATGACTTATCCCAAGCTAATGAAGATTGTTCTATGGATGAACTAATTGAAGGATTCAATGAACTATACCAAAAATACAAGATTTTGATATCCAAATACAAAGAATCAAATTAGACTATCACATCACTCACAAGTAAAAATGAATCATTAATAAATGAAGGAAAGATACTTCTTGATGATAATCAAAAACTAGAAAATAAAAATATTGAACTAAATATGGAAATTGACTACATGAAATATAAAATTAAGAAGCTAGAAAATGACATCACATCATTAAAAGATAAAAGCAATGATTTACTAACAACCGTTACAAAATTCACCATGGGAAAGGAGAACAAAGATAAAATCCTCTCTTGCCAAAAACCATTCTTAAATAAACATAGAATTGACTTTTCTAAGTTTCAAGAAATTCCATATGAAAATGGTTTTGTAAAAGCAATTTCAAATAAAAAGTATGTTTTTGTGGTAAAGAAAAAGAGGACCCCAAAAGTGAATTTTTGGGTTCAAAAAACTAACAAACTTGGACCCAAAATGATGTGGGTACCAAAGTCATCTCTTCCTTCTTGTAATGCAGGATGAAATCCAAATGGATCCTTGACAGTGGATGCTCAAGGCATATGTTCGGAGAAATTGATCTACTATGCTCATATACCGCTAAAAAAGATGGATCGGTAACATTTGGAGACAATGCAAAAGGAAAAAATGTCGGTAATTCTGATAACCCTTCTATTGAAAATGTTTTGCTTGTATATGGATTAAAACACAATCTCCTAAGTATTAGTTAATTATGTGATAAAAGATATAAAGTCATCTTTGACAAAAAGGAATGTCTCATAAACGATTCTACTACTAGTAAAGTGTTAATTGTCAGATTTAGGAAAAATAATGTATATAAAATAAATGTATCCTGTGAATCTAAGTTATGCCTTACATCTATAGATGATAATAAATGGCTTTAGCATAGACGGCTTGGTCATGCTAGCATGAGTCAATTATCCAAAATTTCTAAAATGAAAGTGTTGTTGGTCTACTAAAATTAGATTTTCAAAAAGACAAACTATGTGATGCTTGTTAATTTAGAAAACAATCAAAAATCTCATTTAAGGCAAAAGATTGTATTTCCACTACTAAGCCACATGAACTCATCCACATGGATTTATTTGACCCTAGTAGGATATTAAGTTTTTGTGGAAAAAGATATGCATTTATGTTAGTAGATGACTTTTCAAGATTCACTTGGGTTTTATTTTTAGCAAACAAAAATGATCCATTTTCTGAATTTCGAAAATTTTGTAAGAAAATACAAAATGAAAAAGAATTGAAAATAATTAGAACTAGAAGTGATCATGGTAGGGAATTTGAAAATGAAAATTTTGAAATATTTTGTGAAGAAAATGGTTTTATACATGATTTTTCGTTTCCTAGAACTCCTTCACAAAATGGAGTAGTTGAGAGGAAAAATAGAACTTTACAAGAAATGGCAAAGACCATGCTTTGTGAAAATAATTTACCAAAGCACTTTTGGGCCAAAGCTGTAAACACCGCTTGTTACATTTTAAATCGCATCTCTTTAAGACCTATTTTAAACAAAACTCCCTTTGAGTTGTTGAAAAAGTTCCAAGAATTTCTTATTTCAAGGTTTTTGGTTGCAAATGTTGTATTCGTAATACTAAAGATAATTTGGATAAATTTCACTCTAAATCTGATGAAGGAATTCTTGTAGGATACTCTACAAGAAGCAAGGCATATAGAATTTATAATAAAAGAACATTAACTATAGAAGAATCCATGCATGTAGATTTTGATGAAAATCCAATTAAAATAATTAATGTAGAAGAAGAACCCAAATTTAATTATAATAACACAAATAACGATCAAACAAATCAAACTACAGAAGAACCTAAAGAAAATCCTAAATCATGACAATATATGCCTAGTCACCCTAAAGAATTCGTCATTGGTGAGGTCTCCAAGGGAATTATGACTATATCTAAACTTGAAAACGAATGCGGCACTTATGCCTTTGTTTCATCTATAGAGTCCAAAAATGTAACTGCAGCTTGTGATGATGAATATTGGGTAAATGTAATAGATGAAGAACTAAGTCAATTTGAAAGAAATATTGTATCGAATTTGGCTCCAAAACCTGAAAAACAACAAGTCATTGGAACAAAATGGATTTTTAGAAACAAACTAGATGAATCTGGGAATGTAGTTAGAAATAAGGCTAGGCTAGTAGCTCTAGGTTATAATCAGGAGGAAGGCATCGATTTCAATGAAACCTATGCTCCTGTAGATAGATTAGAGTCAATTAGAATGTAATTATTAGTCATCTAGGGTTTAAACTCTTTCAAATGGATGTGAAAAGTGCATTTCTAAATAAAATTAATGAAGATGAAGTATATGTCAAACAACCCCCTGGTTTTGAAGATGAACTTTATCTAAATCATGTTTACAAATTAAACAAAGCACTATATGGACTAAAGCAAGCACCTAGGGCTTGGTATGAAAGATTAAGGAAATTCTTACTTGATCAAGATTTTTTGATTGGTGCTATTGACTCTACCTTGTTCATAAAGAAGTTAGATAATGACATTTTAATTATCCAAGTATATGTCGACAATTTCATTTTTGGATCGACAAATGAAAATCTATGCAAGGATTTTTCAATGATTATGCAAAAAGAATTTGAAATGAGTTTGATGGGAGAATTGACTTTCTTTCTAGGTTTATAGATAAAACCAAATAAAGAAGGAATATTTATAAACCAAGAAAAATACACTAAGGAATTATTAAAGAAATTTGGTATGGATCGTAGCAAAATAGCTAAGACACCTATAAGCACCTCCACTATGTTGGAAAAGGATGAGAATGGTCAAAAAGTAGATCAAAAACTATATAGAAGAATGATTGGATCTCTTTTATACTTAACAACTACTCGACTAAACATAATGCTTAGCGTATGTCTGTGTGCAAGATTTCAACCTCCACCTATGGAATCACACCTGAAGGTTGTTAAAAGGATCCTAAGATATCTACCAGGATCAATTGATTATGGATTATATTATCCTAGAAACTCTAGCTTAGAACTACTAGGATATAGTGATGTCGATTATGCTGGATGTAGAACAAATAGAAAAAGCACTAGTGGCACTTGCCAATTTATAGGACATTCCTTAGTTTCATGGTTTAGTAAAAAACAAAATAGTGTTGCACTTTCAACAATGGAGGCTGAATACATTGTAGTTGGTTGTTGTTGTGCCCAAATTTTATGGATGAAACAAACTCTAAAAGACTATGTTATAACATTATCTATAACTCCAATTTTTTGTGATAATACAAGTGCAATTAATTTATCCAAAAATCTAGTTCACCACTCTAGGACTAAACACATAGATGTAAGACATCATTTCTTAAGACACCATGCTCTTAAAAATGATATTAAATTAAAATTCATCCCAACTAAGGAACATGTGGCAAACAATTTTACAAAACCTCTTGATGAACAACAATTTATTAAAATTAGAAGAGATTTAGGAATCAACAAGATATCAGATATAGTACAATAATTTGCTCAAAATACTTATTTCGGCACACCGAAAAATTTCGAACTGTCGAAATTTTGGTATACCGATTATATTCAGACTACCAATATTCTGTTAGTTTTATCAATTGAACCCTAATTCAGTCAACTGATTTGTTCCGATCTACCAAAATCCCCTGTCCCAAAAATGCTAGCTTACATTTTCGGACTACCATTTCTCTCTTTGATCTATCGTTTTTCCCTGATTTTGTCAACCGATTTTCTACAGTCTACCGAAATCCTCTGTTCCAAAAATAGCCACTTACTTTTTTCAGTCTACTATTTTTGCCTCTAATCAACCATTTTTACCTGATATGGTCTACCGATCTTTACCAGTCTATCGAAAACTCCTGTTAAAAAAATTATAAATTTATTTTTTGGACTACTGCTTCGTCCTTAAATCTACCATTTTCCCCTGATTCGATCTACTGATATTTTTCGGTATACCGTTTTATGCCAGTTTCATGATAAAACGGTCTACCGATAGTATTTCAGAATGTCGTTTTCGTCAATCTATTTATACCTAACCTAGGGTTTTGACTCGTTTCTCACCTTTCGACTACCCGAACGACCCTCCTCCTCTTCTGACCTTCGTTTCGGACTTCTGATCTTCAAGAAAATCATGTCCCCTTTCTTCCTCCTACACTCATGCTCACCTATCCGCCCTTCCTCTCACATGGTGCCCAAGAAAATCTACACTACCGGCCCCAAAAGGAAGGCCACAAAGGAAGCCAGCTCCTCATCCAATGAAGCTCCAAATCAGGGTTTCAACTTCATCAATGACGAAGCTCAATGTGCTCACCGTGAGCACTTTGCAAATTGAGAAGTTCTCACCGAAAGAAAGATGATTTTCTCTGAATTTGGGAATATAAAACATCTCCTTGCATTCCAAAGCCTTGTTCCTTTCCTTGCATCCATTAGTGACAATATATATTACCCACACATAGTTTTTGTGTTTTATGCAAATCTCACCATGAGCCATGACACATACACCTCCTATCTTCTTGGCCATGACATTACATTTGATGAACAATTAATTGGTCAACTTTTTAAAATTCCCTTCAGTGGAATTGACATCACCACCTCCATATATGAATTAGGTTGGTCTTATGCCGATATCAATAAAACCATATCCACAAACAAGAGATCAACATTTAAACCCAACAAAATCAATCAGTTAACCAAAGAAGCTAGGATCATTGCATATATAGTGGCTACAAACATTGTCCAAAAGAAGGACCATAATGACGAGCTTAGTGAATTGACTTGCAAAGTCATCTATGCAATAACCAAAAAGATTAACGTAAATTGGGCCAGAATATTCACTCATTTCATTACCCATGTAAAAACTAAACTCTTCTATGGACCACCTCTCACCTACCTTCTCCAATATTGTGACATTCCACTACACAATCAATCCTTTCTAGTAGTCAAAACCAATCCCTTAGGAACTATGGTCATTGCCAAAATGGAACAAGCTCTGGATAAGTCCAAAGCCTCAAAAGGTGTTCAACCTACCTCTTCTTGGGTTCCTACTCCTGATACCTCAGACGAAGAAGAAGAAGAAGGGATTAAATAACACATCTCCTCCCTCTTCTCATCTCTTCAAGAGCACATGTACAGCGCTTTGATAAAATCAAGGAAGCACACCAGTCATCAAGCAACAAAATTCAACAACTTCAATATGATGTCGACTCGCTTTTCTCCTAGCTCGATTATCATGCCATCGACTCATACAACCATTAGGAGCAAGTCATTGAAAAATTAGAAGAATATCATCATGAGCTCATAAAATTCCAACATGCTCCGCCTCCACCGGAAGATTGATCTACTCCAATTTTCTCTTGTTTTTCATGTTTTTGATTATGTATGAATCAATTATGAACTATGAACAATTATCAATTCTTATATGGAATGAAATTTTGTTTGAACTGCTTATTGTAACTACACTTTACAATTGATCCCAAATATGGCTTAAGTTACTTACCTATGAAATGCAATCTTACAACATATAACATGCTCTCACATATGATTTCTTATCCTTACATGTATTTTTGCTTATGACAAAAAGGGGGAGACAAATATTAGCATACACGTATTAACCTACATTAAAAGGGGTTATTGTTGATAGAGGGAGAAATTGAAAAAGGTTACTATTGATACTGATAGGGGGAGAAGAACTAAAAAAAATATTTACAGTTTTGTCATCATCAAAAAGGGGGAGATTGTTGAAAAATGATATTAACTAATTATTTTGATGATAACAATATGGACTTTATAAATACTTTCAATCGTGTAAGAATGCTCTCAAGGACAGACATGAAGAAACAAGACAAGCCATAAAAGGCACAAGGCAAACTCCAGAGAAAAGAACTAGAAGATACATAGAAAGGCGAAAGGACTCAGGGGGCAAAATTGTCATTCCCATTGTATTACATAAATTGATGTAATTCTTTATCTTTTCTTGATGTAATTTCTAGGAATATAATAATCTCCCATCATAAGTCATCGTCCTAGAAAAATAGGAATACCCGATAGAATACCCTTAAAAGCATTGAAAGAAAAAATTATTGAGCTTAGTCCAAAAACGGCATACCGAATTCCTTCGACATACTGGAAAAAATAAATAAATAAAAAATTAGGGTTAACGGGTAACTGTATCTGAACGAGCGGTGCTAAAATAGTTTTCGATCAACCAAATTTATCCGGCATACTGAATTGCTCGACCATTGCAGATTTCAATCGACCGAAGAATTTCGACGTACCGAATCTTCTTTCAATTGGCAAAAGATTTTCTAGTCGTTAGACACATTTAAAGCTTTGCTTAACACTATAAATCTTGACCTAATGACACCTTAGGAGACACATAATAAGCCTTCACAGTTATCATACTACTAGTATTGCAAGTCTTGAGCTAAAATCGCATCCATTGCATCCTCCCTAGCCATCTTAAGCTTCCTTTCTCATTGCATCAAGCTTGGCAAGTGTTGGGAGATCATAAGAGTATTGTAAGAGCTACTGCTGTAATCAAGTTACGTTGAGTTCTTCTCCAGGTGGGAGAAGGGATCGCCGGTTGTGGCACAAGTAAGGTAATTGTTACTTGTAAACTTTTGATATTAAGTAAAAAGGGAAATCTCAAGTGGGGAAATTGAGGAGTGGACTAGGCCATGGTTTGTCGAACCAGTATAAATCGCTGAGCACTTTTTATTATTGTTTATCTTCATTGTGAGATTGCTTCTTCCTTTTTTTATAATTTGCCTAAAGAAAATTAAAATTGAACTAAAACTTAAAATATCTCTATTCACCCTCCTCTATAGAAGCCTAAGTATCCTACATATGCATCGTGTAAGCTCGTGCAGAAGAAGAAAAGAGAGAGAGAGAGAGAGAGCCTATAGGAGAATCTGTGAGGCAAGAGGAAGAGGGGGATTGCCATGTCGTCGCTCACCACTGTGCCATCATTCATCGGTGCAGTTGTTGTGCATCGCCATGCCACAAGTCAAGTCGCTTTGCAGCTACTCTTCTTCACTATTGCTATGATCAATTGGGTGCAAGTGTCGACGTCAATGAATGGTACACATCCTACCTATCTTTCTCCTCCATGCTTTGATGCTTGTTAGTGTATTTTGTACCTAGGGTTCCAGAAGTAGAATTTGTGTCGTTGGTGGTCAAGGAAGGCCGTGTGCAGTGATGGGTTCCAGTGAAGTGAACCCATCCCTTTTATGTGATATTGTGTCGATCCTTGAGAGGATTAGATTGTATAATGTATGGATGTATGATTTGTGATTTGGATTTTTGTTTCCTTTGAGTTTTGTGTATGGATGTACAATTTGTGAGTTTTTGTGGGGATTGAGGTTTGGATTCAGCAGTGGCAAGCTTTAGTTTCCACTACAAGCAACGGCAAGTAGAGGCATGAAGGACCAACATGTGTCCCCTATTGTAACACCTGTAAAATTCATTTTCGTAATTATTTACATTTTATGAATTTTATTTTCCTGGACAGGTGTTACTGTTCCGAGGCCCATTGTGTGGCTTTGTGCTTTTGGGCTTGGGCCTCGTGGGCTGGCTTCTTTTTGCGTGTTCCTATGCGTGGTTTGGCTCTGTGCTTGTGGGGTCCGCTTGCGTGTGGGCTGGTGGTTGAGGCTGGTAGTTGGCCTCACTGGTGGTTGAGGCTGGCAGTTGGC
>JAMKQA010043244.1:0-28335 GCA_024699735.1 Posidonia australis
AGAGGGAGGAGTTCTCTCTACACAGATGGAGACAAAATAGGGCTACATTATGCCAAAGAGGTTACATATTCTGTGCCTTAGCCTTCTTAAATATTAGGGCACCTAACTGGTCAAATGACCAAACTAACCCTAAACAAAGATATAATTCAAGACATATGTACAACAATTTCACTACTAGAAAAGTAAGAAATCACGAGGACAAATGTCCTCGCTAAGTCCTCACAATGACCTTTTTTGGTTTCAATCCATTCCTTGGAACACCCACTAGCATCCTCCATATTTGCTTACCATTTTTGAATCATCCCACTGCATGGTTTAAGCAAGTAAAGCTCAATGGCTTGATGTAGTGCCCGGAGCATAGGTTTTCTATGCACTAAACTGGTGCAGTTGCCCAGGGAATAGATTGCGGTTGAGCCTTGCTACATGCCTTCTTGTAGTGCTTACCCCTTTTATTGTATTTGTATTTCCTACGAGTGTTTTGCACCCATGCTTTGTTATAGATGTGGATGGCACTCGTCTTCCTGCCTACTCTTCTCTCCTTCTTCTTTATCTTTCAAAGGGAGGAGTTGAGTATGCTTAGTAATTAGCTCATAATACATGCATATTTTATTCTTATATTTATATATTTTTTATATAAATAATATTACTCGAGATGTTTTGTGCAAATTTACCAAGAACTTAGGGACTTAGAAAGAATTTAGGAAAAAACAAGAGAAAAAAGTAAATGTACTAGAAAAGAAGAGATTTTTGAATGAAAAATTCTAGAGCTACGTCGAAAGGTCAAATGTACATTTTCCATGTGCATTAATATTGAAAAAAGGATCAACCAACGACTTGACCAAGTTAAAGCTCATCTCGACTGACGTGGACGCCTCTCAGGCGCCTAATTGCGCAACCAGCGCCTCCTAAGCACCCATGGAGGATATTTTTGACCTAGTCTTCGGACGTTACGATCTTTAGTTAAAAATATCTTGTATTTGAAATTAAAATTCAAAGTTTATATTTGAATTTATCTCTGACGTAAGTAAGTCCTTATAAGTTTATAAAAGGACCCCATATGTAGATCTATGGGATGATCTCTCACCTTTAGGCTTAGACTGTTTCTCTTTTGTTTTGAGAGATCTTCAAGTTCCTCTAGTGTAATCTCAGGTTTTATTAATAAAAGTTTATTTTTCATCTCAATTATGTCTTGCACTTCTCCTTCTTCATCTCTTATTTTGATGTTTTTCGTTATCATGCTTGACTAAATGGCTCTTTACAACTAGGATTGTTGAAGTTAGATCTAGGATATGATTGCAATATTTAATCTTATCTCATCTTCTATGCTTCATGATTATTGCCTCTTTTTTATTATCTACCTTTGCAATTATATTTCGGTAGATTATCATTAATCATGTATTCTCATAATTTATACTTAATGATTGTTGTTTAGAAATAAGAAAAGATTGTATATATCTTTTTTTTTGGTATATTATGCTAACATGGATCTTGATAGATCATCATAGAATCATACTTCTTTATGATTTATTCTCATTTATGATTTAATAATAATCCTTGATAATTAGAAGTTGTTGTAAAAGATGAAATAAATTAGATATTTACATGATCTACTATGATCTAATGGATAGAACTCTAGATGTGCTTTTTACTACCTATAGTTTCTTCATGATTCCTTCATTTTATTTAACTTTAGATATAATCTATCATCATCCTTTTTAATTTTCTAATTCGCATTTCATAATTAAAGTTTTGAAAGTCATGAATCTCTGTGGGATTGACATGCACTTGCATACGTACTACGTAGTACACTGTGCATTTGTGATAAAGTAAAACATATACTCATCACTCATATTCTTTGGCACTACACTCCTCTATCACCTCACTCTCTCACTTCCACCCTCTAATGCCATAGAGGTAGAATCCATGGTTATAGCCTATCCCCATGGCTGAAGTGACCAGAAATCGTCGGTAGAACCCATTGGAAGTGGCGAGGATGAGGATAACAAGCTCGAACCCATTTCATAGCATTTTCATGTTCCTTGGCATCTAAGGAAGCTCATTCAACAGTCATTTGCACAATTCAATGCACGCACTTAGACATTATTGGCACATGAGTTCAATGTTTGAAATAGGGCACCTAAAGTGCACCTACCAGGCGCACTTAGTAGGTGCACCTTTCTGGTGCACCTGCCCTATTTTAGGATATAGACAATGATTTCTCACCTTTGTTTTGCATCTTTTCTTGAATAGTTTCAGTACTTGTGTTCTTGATCTTGCTTCTTGGACATATCGCACTCGCTTTTGCATGATGTTTAGCATCATACATCCATCTTAGTTCTAATCTTGTACTATGTAAAGTAGGGACACGTACTACTCATTCTCATATGAAATAGTTGCTCTATTTAGCTCTATCAGTGCAATTTCTTTGTGTCGACACTTGATTTAGAGTCTAAGTAGTGGAGCTAAGCAATAGGTCATGTTCCACACAACATATTTTTATTTGCATAGCCACAAGCATTCAACATTAGACACAAGTCATCAATTTTGCAATGTATTGCATATCACCCTTGGGCGTACAGGAAAGGCATCTATATGCTAACATAGCCATATAAGCGAGCGATAAGTCATGAAAAACCGACTTGTTTGGTGCACAGAGGTGCCTAATACCTTTTCTATGTGTAACAAGGATCTTTACCCTATTTTCTAAAATGCAATGACCATACCTCTCGCATGGATCATGCAAATTTGCATTGTTTTCATCATTTTTATTACTATTCTATGGTTTTCCTTGTCTCTTATTTTAAGTAGATTAGGTAGCGATTCCATTACTTTATTATCTCTGTTATTAGCTTTCGTTCAGGTTTTTTCATCGTGACTTCGCTCAATTTCATGCAATCGACCTTTCACACCCCGTACGAGTAGTCGTCGACATGGCTACATAGACTAAGCATATGAGCACTACATAATATGTGAGCACTGTAAAAGCATTTAAATAGAGCATGGTGTTCAAGCACATCAACGAGCCTAGCTAAGTCTTGGCATACTGATAGGTGAGATAAGGGTTCTAACATCACAGGCAAAGGAGGATAGATCCACATAGCTTCAAAATAGGGCTTATGACATAGCACTATTTAGCAAACTAACAAGTGCCATATAAATATTTTATATCGACTTGCACAAAAAAATTGGTAACAAGGAGGATGGCGATCGACGATCCCTACTTGTAACGACCTCCAAGTCACTACTACTCAACCTAGCTACACAATTTCATTTTTATTTTTATCTTTTACTCCAATTAGAATTATACTAATTATACAACTAGGTTTAAGTACACTTAGTAAAAATAAACAACTGAAATAAACAAAACTACAAACTCACTAGAATCCCTGATTTGTGGCAGCGTAACTCGTATGTGCACAAGCTAAAACTAGCTCCTATCCTACACCTACCAAAACAAAAATAAAAAACACACATGAGTGATCACTCAAAATAGTCACCCAACACACACCCCATCAAACCACTCAACACACCATGCTGAGGAAACAAGCGTAACTACATCCCACACAAACAAGCATACGCATCCCTCCTAGATACTGCAACCCCACAATAGGGAAATCCACTATTGCCCAATAGGTAGCAAGATTTCAAAACAATGCCTTTAAAATCGTTCTTTTCCTTTCTCTTTTCAAAACTACATGCATGCTCTTTTGAAATCTTTATGCATGCTTGAGATGGCCACTCTTGCCAAGTCAAGCCCAAAACTACACCAAAACACACAACCTGATCCCACACACTCTCAATGTACAGATAAGACAACCAACTGTGTCTGAATACTCTCTATATTATCCAGATCACCCACCATAGCAACCACATGAATACAAAAGTAAGCATAGAGCCTTTACTTTGCACAACATGGTCCCTGTTGGACCAAAGCAACAACACCAAAGCGAAGGGACCATTACTCCCAAAACACGTCACACAGGCGCAACACCACAGCCTCCTCTAGGCCAAAACCATAGAGCTACTGCTCCAAAACACCCTACCACAACAAGTGTACACCACAACCTTCTTTAGGCTAGAGCTTGATTTCCTGAACCAAGACTTAGAAAAACCACAAGCAAACAATGTGTCGTATTTTCCGGTGCCAAGCAGTCAACACTGGCCAAGTAGTCCATTAAGGAACTACCACGACACCTGCATTGCCATGGACAACCACCCTATGAAGGAGTCTACCTATCCCGTAGTCTTGCTATCTGCAGGACTCTCAAAAGCTAACCTCATCTAGGAAAGCTGCTCACCCCACATGGGCAAGTTGTCTTCTCTCAGGACAAACCATAGGGTATGGCACTCGATGTCCTAGCTCAATGCTCCGAACTACTAAAAGCTCCTCACTCCTAGGCTTAGCCAGCACCCACAAGTCTCGGTACCAATAACGACCAAAGTATCAAACTCAGCTACTTGGGAGTCTCGTACTACTAGAGTTCCCTGCTATGATACCACTATGTACAGATAGTACCCTAGGTGTCGGTGTATGGTGACAACCGAAGTATCATACCTTCGAACCCAATCGCACCTTGTACCACGAACCATAGCCTTGATCACATGAATGACAATCCAGGAGTGTAGGATTTAACGAACACACCTCAACCTCTTGGTGTCTAGACCAACATAGGCAAAGTGCTCGACCACCTAGGAAAGGGGCATACATTCCTTAGTCTAGACAACAGACCCTTCAGTTTATTGGTCCACCACAAATAGAAAACTAGGAAACTCTTTCCAAAATCATTTGCAAATCAATGTATTTTTCTCTTTCCAAAATCCTTTTGGAAAACCATTTCGAAATTCTTTAAATACCTTTGAAAACACCACAAAACATAGCCTGGATAGCTCCTCTGTCCAGCATAGAAGACCACACCATAGGAGTGTCCAAGTACTAGAGCGCCTCACTCAACCCATAACAATAATCCAAGAAAAACACTAGCAAAAGCGTCATTTGGGTGTAAGCTTACCCAGAAGACACCACACAAGAATCAAAGCCACAGTCTAGAAGTTTCATTAAACTTACAAGACCGGATACCAACACAAACCACGAACAAAACTCTATGTTCTGGCGTCAAAGTATAAGATGCCTATTAGCTAGTGTCTCTCAGAAGCATAGCCAGATCAGTGTCAAACACCACAAACAGTGCCATCGAATGCTTCATTCAGTGCATCACATGTAAAACCAAACCAATATCTAAACCTAGGGATAAATCATGATCACTACTGTCCATTCTACACCAATAGGGGAGAGACTTTGCATTTCTAAGTCATATAGCCTTTTAATCTAACCGCACCCCAAGTATTCTTGTTCATTCAATTTAGGCAAATTCCACTATCATCCTAATGATTGTCCTAATCATTTATGCCAACATAATTATCCTTCCAATATATATATATATATATATGTGTGTGTGTGTGTGTATGTGACATCTGGGCTTGATCATCCATTTTCAATTGTAAACTATAGAATTAATTGTAATATTGTATAAATGGTTTATTAATGGATAAGCTGTTGTTTCTTGGATGTGTGAGCTTGTGGTTGGCTTTCTATGCACCTACTTGTGATTTGGGACCAATGTGGAGTCCAATTTGAGGATATACAATCGCCTCGGTTTGCACGCCTGTCTTTTCATCTATTCTTTCCTTCTTTTCTCTCTCTCCCTCACGAGCCACCATCTCGTCTTCTTCTTCTTCCCTTTCCCCACTCGTCCCACCACCAGCCAACAACCCGTGCCTCGCCATCGCTTTCGACGCGATAGACGGTCGGCGCAACGCAGGAGGAGGAGAGGATAAAGAGAGGCAGAGGTGAGTAGAAGGGGAGGGCTGTGACGCGAGAAGGAAGAGGGAGAGGAAGAACGGCGTGCGGCGGAGGAGGCGGTGGTTTGTGAGGTTCGCTGGTGGAGGAGGGTTCGTCGGGGCGAGAAGAGACTCGCCGGGGAGTGAGGAAGATCGCCGGAGTGCCACTCGAGGTACGCGGCCCTTTTCCTTCGCTCGTTTACATACTTCCAGTAGATCATGTTAAATGCATAAAATGATGAAAAATGCATGTAAAATCATAGAAAAATAGTGGAATTGATGAGAATGAGTTGAAATGCTTGAAAACCTAGATATCATGCGGTTAGGATTGAAGTTTGTAGGTATATGCAAGATTTTGGGATGAAGGCTACAGTAGCCGTTTTGAGTCTCATTGCTTTGTGATTTTTGTGTGGATTGTGTGGTTGATGAAATCATGAATGGTTTGAGGGGTTTTGAAGTAGACTCAAGGGTCTACACCCCATGATTTAATGGTAATTTGTGATGTATGTTTGGCAGGTCCGATTGAGGCTCCCACCTTGGGCGATTTTCATCGATTGAAACAGGGGTGTGCCCTGTCTACGGGGAATTTGGTATGTCGAAATCCTGACAGATTAAGCTAGCATCTATGTTTTTGGTAGACTGAAATCTTCTGGTCGATCAAAAAGGGGGTTTCGATATACCTAAGAAGTTTGGTATACCGAATCTGGAGATTTCGGTATACCGAACTTAAAATTCGGTCTACTGATTTTGCCCTGGTCCTGATATATACAAATGTGATTATAAAATGAAAAAGGAAAGGTTTTAATAGACAATAAGCATGTGTTAATGATGTTTTCCCCATGTAAATGATATGGAGGGATGTGGAACCCAAATAAGCGGATTTGGGCATGGTTTTGGCATTTTAGGCCCTATAAGTGAATAAAATGATTGATTGTGTGTAGTTTTTGGGCATGAGACCCAATTGTGATTTCCAGCACATGGTTTTTTGTGAATTGAGTTGGGACCCCAATGGAAGCATTGCATGGAAATAGATTCCTGCAATGAAAAAGAAAGGAATGAAAATGGTTTTGAAAAGAAAATGTAACGCCCCGATCCCGGGCACGCCACTAAAACACAGTATCAAGCATAATTACACTAATTACAGAAACATTGAATAACTGTAACTAAGGCTCACCTTCAGGATCACAATGTGCGGCTAGAAGCTCCAACTCCTGCACCAGAACTCTGTTGCACGCGGTCTGCACCTAAAAACCAAACAAGCACGCGTGAGTGACATCTAAGTCACCTAGTATGCGCCCCAACCACAGAAACCACAAAATCTCTAGAAAACTATAAAACTCATTTCTTTGATTATCAAAAACTTGGTTTTCTTTTGAAAATCCTCTTTTCTTTTTATTGGAAATCACTTGAGAATTCATTCCCAAATTCATGCTCTTTTCAAAAGCCATGTTTCTTTTTCTTTTCTCAAAACATTTGGAAACTCATTCCAAAACCACATTCTATTTCAAAAACACACCTTTGCATTTTCTTTCAAAACCTTTGGAATTCATTTTCCAAAACATATCCTTTTCAATACTTGGGATTTCTTCCCAAAATCACATTTTCAAATTCACATCTCTGACTAGATCCAGCCTAAAACACAATGCCTCTCGAGCTCAAACCAAATCATAAATATAGGCTGGTAACTGGCAAAATATCATCATTAATCCATTTCAAGGTTTTAGGACTATTTCATAAGTCCAATTCTGACCAAATCACATTTCTTTTTCTTTATTCATTTCCACTTTTCTTTACTGTTGTTACCTTGATCAGGGGTAACCATGCGCACAAGTAGTAGGCGAGGACATCTTTTCCCCTGCCTTCCTAGACTGCCGCGGTGAAATTCCCCGTGCGGGATGTCATCGCTCTGGCCAACCGGCCTCAATTTCATTTCCATATGTGCACAGGGATACGTCTCTGTCTGACGCCCCATCGATGACCTGAACAACTAGGTCGAATGACCTAGGCTCAGCCTACACCGTCGGTGACCCGAACAACTAGGCTCAGCCTACACCGTCACGAGCTCGGTGACCCTAACAACTAGGTACAACGACCCAAGCTCAGCCTACACAGTCGGTGACCCGAACAACTAGGCTCAAAAACCTAGGCTCAGCCTACACCGTCTCAAGCTCGGCAACCACAGTCGTGTCTGGCAACTGGTTCATTGGAGCCTCATACTCCTACCACGTTGTCGACACCAACCCCCGTGGTCTCTTAACACATTATTAGTGTTCCATTTCAAAACTCTTTAAACTTTCTTTTCAAAACCATTTTCCATTTCATTCTTTTCGTTGCAGGACTCTATCTCCTTGCAACACCTGACCCTCCATTGGGGTCCCAACTCAAGTCATGAAAACCATGCTTAAAAATCATAAATTGGGTCTCATGCCCAAAACCACACAAAATCATCCTTTTCATTCATTTATGGGACCAAAACCCAAAACCATACCCAAATCTATTTATTTGGGTTCCACGTTCCTCCATGTCATTACATGGGGAAAACATCATTAACATATACTCAACAAACCATTTATCCTTCATTTAAATTTATATTAATGCATACCAAGTTTAGGGCAAAACGGTAGACCGAATCTTAGGTTCGGTATACCGAAGATCCCTGGTTCGGTACACCGAATATTTTCGGCATACCGAACACTCCTAAATCGGTCGACCGAGTGTTTTCGGCCTGTCGATATTAGGTATCTGGCTTAATCTAACACAGATTCGGTATGTCGAATTTAGTTTGGCATGCCGAATCGCCCGAAACCAGGGCACCTCCCCTATTCCGAACGGTGGAAATTGCCCAAGGTGGGAGTCCCAATCGGACCCTCCAAACACACATAAAAAAATACGAGTAAATCACAGGGTGTAGACCCTTGAGTCTACTTCAAAATGCCTCAATCCATTCATGATTTCATCCACCACACAGTTCATACAAAAATCACAAGGGAAAGGAGCGCAAGAACGGCTACTGTAGCCTTCAACCCCAAAAATTGCATTTCCCCCACAAATACCAATCCTAACCGCATGATATCTATATTCTCATGCTATATATCACATTCCAACCATTTTACGATTTTTCCACAATTCTTCATGCATTTATCTCAATTTCCATGCAATTAACCCATTGTTAAGGAAACAACGAGCAAAGGAAAGGGAAGAGGACACGTACCTGGCTCAGCCCTCCAGCAACCTTTCCCCCACTTCGACAAGCCTTCTCATGCCACGGCGAAGCCTTTCCCGCCAGCGGACCACACTAACGGCCACCGCCTCTTCCTCGGTTGCGTGCACGTCGTTCTTCCTCTCTCTCTTCCTCCTTGCGGCGCAGCTCACCCTCTTCCACTTGCCTCTGCCTCTGCCTCTCTTATCCCTTCGTCCTCCCGCATCACGCTAGCTGCCAATTGCGTCGGATATGACGGCAAGGCACGGGTCGCTGGATGGTGGTGGCACGGGCTGAGTAGGGTGAAGGGGAAGAAGATGGGTGTGTGGTGAGCTCGTGAATGCGAGAAGGAGAGAAAGAAAGAAAGAAAAGAGGAAAGATCGGGCACGTAAATCGAGGTGACTATGCATCCTCAAATCGGATTCCACATTGGTCCCAGATCACAAATAGGTGCACAAGAAGCCAACCACAAGCTCACACATCCAAAATCAACAGATTATCCATTAATAAACCATTTAAGCAATATTACAATAAATTACATGGTTTATAATTAAAATGGATAATTAGGCCCAAATGTCACAGAAAAGCTTAAAGAGTTTTGAAAATGAAATACTAATAATGTGTTAAAAAACCACGGGGATTGGTGTCGACAGCATGGTAGGAGTATGAGGCTCCAATGAAATCAGTTGCCAGACACGACTGTGGTTGCCGAGCTTGAGACAGTGTAGGTTGAGCCTGGGTCGTTGAACCTTGTTGTTCGGGTCACCGAGCTCGTGACGGTGTAGGCTAAGCCTAGGTTATTGTACCTAATTGTTCGGGTCACCGACGATGTAGCTGCGCCTGGGTCGTTGTACCTAGTTGTTCAGGTCACCGATGGAGCGTTAGACAAAGATGTATCCCCGTGCATATATGAAAGAAATTGAGGCTAGTTGGCAAGGGTGGTGGTATCCCGCACGGGGAATTTCACCACGGTAGTGCAGGGAGGTGGGGGAAATGATGTCATCGCCTACTGCTTGTGTGCCTAGTTACCCCTGATCAAGGTAACATCAGTAAAGAAAAGTGGAAATGAATAAGAAAAGAATGTGATTTTGAGAAATGAAAAAAGATGTGGTTTGTCTGGGACTGGACTTATGAATGGTCCTAAAATCCTAGAATAAAACAAGAATTGTGTTTTAACCAGTTACGAGCTAGTTTTTATGATTTTGGTTTTGAGTCCGAGAGGCATTGTGTTTTAGGATGGATCTGGTCAAAGATATGAGTTTTGAAAGTGGTTTTGGTCATGAGAAGAAATCCCAAGCAATAAAGAAGAAAGATGAGTTTTGAAAAGGAACATGGTTTTGGAAATGATTTCCAAAAATTTTAAAAGGAAAACGAAAAGTGAGTTTTGAAAAGAGTATAACTCTAGGAACAGATTCCCAAACGATTTCAAAAGAAAGGACAAGGATGTTTTAAACTAGATCTTCAAAAGAAACTAAGTTTTATAAATTTCAAAATCGAGTTTTTGGCGTTTCACTATTTTTTGTGTGTTTAGGGCGCATAATGGGTGACTTAGATGTCACTCTGTGTGCTTTTTTGGTTTTCAGGTGCAGATTGAGTGTAGTCGAGTTTTGGTGCTGGAGTTGGAGCTTCTAGCTGCACATTGTTTCTTGGAGGTGAGCCATAGTTACAGTTATTTAATTTTTACTGTAATTAGTGTAATTTTGCTTATGATACTATGATTTAGGTAACGTGCCCGGGTTCGGGGCATTACAGAGTGGTATTAGAGCAAAGGTTACACCTAGTGCACCGGCTTGGTGATGTCCTGTCTAGTGGCTTTCTAGGATTGCACAATAGGGAATTGTGCACCTAAATCTTTGGCTATTGTATTTTATTGTGTTGGCAGGAAGATGTCTCGTTGAGGCCATAGCCGTGGCAAGACCCCTGTACCCGACTCCAAGACGGGAGAGGGTAGTGAATGGAGGGGTATGAGACAAGAATTTGGCGAGATGATGCGAGGTTTTGCCCAGTCCTTTGGTAGCAGTAGCAAGGATGAGGCGAAGGGAGACCCGTGGATCAAGTAGTTCTTCTAGCTTGGCGCATCGACTTTTAATGGGTGTGGCACACCAGAGGAGTGTGAGGCTTTGTTCCAGGAGGTGGAGAAGATCCTAGAGGGGATCGAGTGTCCAGCGGAGAAGTGGGTCCGGATCGCGGCATTTCAGCTCAAAGGTGCTGCGGATCAGTGGTGGAGGACAGTGCGCCACACCAAATTTTGGAATGCGGATTTGTTGATGATCTCTTGGGAAGAATTCCGAGAGGTATTCTATGAGAGGTTTTTCCCTAAGCATGAGAGGGATAAGCTGGACCGAGAATTCAGGAACCTGAAGCAGGGGAGCTAGACTGTGGCTGAGTATGAGTCGTCCTTCCTTCGGTTGGAGCAGTTCTCTCAAGCTGTAATTTCTGAGAAGAACAGAGCCAAGAGGTTCGTAGAAGGACTGAACCCTGTGCTGAGATCCAGAGTTATTAGCTTCAGATGCCAGATCTTAGCGGATGCTGTTGAACTTGCAAGCCACTATGAGGATGATCGTAGGCTGTTCTAGGAGGAGTATCCTAAGAAGGAAAAGGGGAGAAAGTCTGTCTTTCAACCTTCTATCTCTCGACCCTCCATTTCTCGATCGTCAGTGACTAGAGCGCCAAGTTCTAGAAGTTCTGGTAGCTCTAGGAAAAAGAGGAAGCAATGGCCTACATCTGGTAGAGAAGATAGTATGGGTTTCAGCCACGCAAGGTCCAGCAGCGGCCCACAGGTGGGATCGTGCCATGTCTGTGGCAAGAAGGGGCATGTAGCAGCGTAGTGTTGGCACAAGCAGAGAAATTTAGACAGTCTAGTATGCTACAACTATGGGAAGTCCGGTCATTACCAGAAGGACTATCCCAGTTAGCCGAAGCCAGCAGGAGATGCGCCACATCAGCCAACCAAAGGGAGGGTGCTCTTCATCATTGCCCCAGATGTTGGTCCATTTGGAGATGTGGTAGAAGGTGAGAACTAGCACGGCTGTATTAATTAAGTCCTGTCCTTTAATAATAGATCCTATGTGTAATTAACACTATTTCTTATTATGATTATGGTTATGGTGTGTTGATTATAGGATCTTTTCTTGTGGCTGATCGGATGGCCCGAGTCTTGTTCGACTCTGGGAGTACATTTTCATTTGTCTCCAAGTCATTTGCTTCTGAGATCGAGACTAGGCTAGCCAGGTTGGCATTCCACCTAGATGTAGTCACTCCATTGGGAGAACACAGTCTAGCGTGGAGATATTTGAGACTGGTTGATCTTCGGCTGGGGGATAGGAATTTTCAGGCCAGTTTATCCCTGATGGACATGTAGGATTATGATGTTATCTTTGGAATGGACTGGCTGGCACCACATTCAGCCGTGATAGATTGTGCCAAGAGGAGAGTTCTGGCAGAATGTCCATGGCAAGGCTAGTGTATGGTACAGGGCACCAAGCCAAGTGAGCCCAAAAAAGTGATTTCTGCTCTCAAGGCCTATCATCATTTGGCAAGAGGTAGTGTGGGCTATTTGGCTTGTGTGGCAGTTTCTACTTTGCCTGTGGTCGAGAATCAGGACTTGCCGATGGTGAGGGAATATCCAGATGTTTTTCCAGAGAAATTGCTTGGAATGCCACTACACAGGGAATTGGAGTTTGTGGTTGATTTGGTGCCGTGATCAGGTCCTATTTTCAAGGCTCTGTATAGGATGGCACTTGCTAAGTTAAGAGAGCTCCAGAATTAGCTGCAGGAACTGATGGATAAGGGATTCATTCGTCCTAGTGTTTCACCTTGGGGAGCACCAGTTCTGTTTGTTAAGAAGAAGTATGGTTCACTTTGGCTTTGTATAGACTACAGGATGTTGAACCAGATCACTATGAAGAACAAGTATCCACTGCCCAGGATCGATGACTTGTTCGACCAGTTGCAGGGAGCATCGATGTTTTCCAAGATAGACTTGAGATCTAGATACCATCAGTTAAGGATCAGTGAGCTAGATGTGTAGAAGATAGCCTTTCACACCCGTTATGGACATTATGAGTTTTTGGTTATGCCATTCAGGTTGACGAATGAATCGGTTGCTTTCATGGACTTAATGAATATGGTGTTCAGGCCCTATTTGGATCAGTTTGTGGTCATCTTTGTGGATGATGTTCTGGTGTATTCTCCTAACATTTAGACCCACCGGTGGCACTTGAAAATCATATTGGAGACGCTGAGGCAGCATCAGCTTTATGCCAAGTTCTCCAAGTGCGAGTTTTGGTTGGAAGCGGTGTCCTTCCTTGGTCACATTATTTCAAGAGAAGGCATCAAGGTAGATCCAGCCAAAGTAGATGCTGTGAGTAGTTGGGCCAGACCAAAGACAATAACTAAGATTAGAAGTTTCTTGGCCAGGTGGGATATTATAGGAGATTCATCCAAGATTTCTCCAAGATTGCTACACCAATGACCAGACTGACTAGAAAGGAAGTGCACTTTGCTTGAGATTGGCAGTGCGAGGAGAGCTTCATTGAGTTGAAGGCTCGTCGGGCATCAATCCCAGTTTTGACTTTGCCCTCTAGGAGTGGCGGTTTCACAGTTTATAGTGATGCCTGTGGAACTGGTTTGGGGTGTATGCTGATGCAGCATGGTTGGGTGGTGGCATATGTCTCGCGCCAGCTAAAAGATCATGTTAAGAATTATCCCACCCATGATTTAGAGATGGTAGCTGTTGTATTCGCCTTGAAGATTTGGAGGCACTATTTATATGGCAAACAATTTGAGGTATACACAGATCATAAGAGTCTAAAGTACATCTTTACTTAGAAGGATTTGAACCTGAGACAGAGGCACTGGGTGGAGTACATTAAGGACTATGATTTCAGTTTGTCGTACCACCCAGGGAAAGCAAAATGTGGTTGTAGATGCTTTGAGCAAATGCACTCATGTCATGGCTAGTCTGATGATCCATGAATGAAAATTGTTAGAGGGACTAGTGGAGTGCAGGCCACGGAGACAGTCTCAGGGACCTACCAGAGTAGTGTTGGCTAATTTGTCTGTTCGTCCAAAGATGATTGAGGCGATTGTCACAGTTCAACAATATGATTCTTATGTGTCAGATATCTGGAGGAAGCTGGAAGCTAGTAATGCCCCTCATTTTTCAATTGGGGTAGACGGTGGGTTGAGATATGATCTGAGATTATAAGTACCTCAAATGGAGGAAATCAAGAACAGTTTGTTGGATGAAGCTCACCGCTCCAGATACACTATTCATCCAGAAAGCACCAAGATGTATAAAGACCTGAAGAGGAACTTCTGGTAGCCTAGGATGAAGAGAGAGATTGCTGAGTATGTGGCGAAGTGTGCAACCTGCCAGATAGTGAAAATAGAGCTCCAGAAGCCCAAAGGGACTTTGCAACCTCTAGACGTTCCAGTGTGGAAATGGGAAAATGTGTCGATGGATTTTATGACGGGTTCGCCACAAACCCGAAGGAAGAATGATACAGTGTGGGTGATAGTGGATTGCCTTACAAAATTGGCACATTTCTTGCCAATGAGAGTGAATCTTCCATTGGCAAAACCAGCAGAGTTGTACGTGGTTGAGATTGTGAGGTTGCTTGGTGTCCCAGTGTCTATTGTGTCTGAACGAGACACGAGATTTACATTGAGATTCTGGGGAGCTTTGCAGGAGGCTTTCGGCACGGTGCTGAATTTTAGTACGGGCTTTCACCCTCAGATGGATGGCCAAACAGAGAGGACCATCCAAACACTAGAGGACATGCTGAGGGCCTGCGCCTTGGACTTTAAGGGTAGCTGGGAGGATCACTTACCTCTGATTGAGTTTGCATATAATAACAATTACTACGCTAGTATTGGTATGGCACCATATGAGGCATTGTATGACAGACCATGCAGGACACCCACTTGCTGGAGTGAGGTGGGTGAGAGACAGTTAGTTGGGCTCGAGATCATACAACAGTACGAGGGCAAGGTGGATCTGATCAAGAAGAGGTTGTTGTCTGCTTAGAGCTGACAGAAGAGTTATGCTGATAGGAGGTGGAGACCTCTGGAATTCGAGGTAGGAGACTTCGTATTCCTGAAGGTGTCACCGACCAAGGGTGTGATGCGGTTCAGTAAGAGAGGCACGTTGAGCCTAAGGTATATCGAATCGTACCAGATTACCAAGAGGGTTGGTGAGGTGGCATAAAGACTAGATCTGCTTCCAGAGTTGGCGGGTGTGCACAACACCTTCCATGTATCTATGTTGAGGAAGTGCTTGGCTGATGCGTCCCAGGTGGTACCAGTGTAGCCAGTGGAGCTGTGGGAGGACCTATCTATGGTTGAAAATGTAGTCCAGATACTGGATAGAAAAGAGCAAGTTCTCAAAAATAAAGTGATTCCACTGGTGTTAGTGCAGTGGCAACACCACGGTACAGAGGAAGTTACCTAGTAGCGCGAGGTAGACATCTAGAGACAGTACCCCTACTTATTTTGTTAGAGCTGAATTTCGAGAACGAAATTCTTTTAAGGGGGTAGGATGTGACATCTGGGCCTGATTATCCATTTTTAATTGTAAACCATGGAATTAATTGTAATATTGTATAAATGGTTTATTAATGAATAATCTGTTGTTTCTTGGATGTGTAAGTTTGTGGTTGGCTTTCTGTGCACCTGCTTGTGATTTAGGACCAATGTGGAATCCAATTTGAGGATACATAGTCGCCTCAGTTTGCACGCTTGTCTTTTCTTTCTCTCTTTTCTCTCTCTCCCTCACGAGCCACCATCTCGTCTTCTTCTTTTTCCCTTTCCCCACTCGTGCCACCACCAGCCATCACTTCCGACGCGATGGACGGCCGACGCGACGTGGGAGGAGGAGAGGATAAAGAGAGGCAGTGGTGAGTAGAAGGGAAGGGCTACGACGTGAGAAGGAAGAGGGAGAGGAAGAACAACGCACGGCAGAGGTGGCAGTGGTTTGTAAAGTTCGCTGGTGGAGGACGCTTCGTAGGGGCGAGAAGAGACTCACCGGGGTGTGAGGAAGATCGCCGAAGTGCCACTCGAGGTATGCGGCCCTTTTCCTTCGCTCATTTACATGCTTCTAGTAGATCATGTTAAATGCATGAAAATGATGAAAAGTGCATGTAAAATCATAGAAAAATAGTGGAATTGATTAGAATGAGTTGAAATGCATGAAAACCTAGATATCATGCGGTTAGGATTGAAATTTGTAGGTATATGCAAGATTTTGGGATGAAGGTTATAGTAGCCGTTTTGAGTCTCATCCCCTTGTGATTTTTGTGTGGATTGTGTGGTTGATGAAATCATGAATGGTTTGAGGGGTTTTGAAGTAGACGCAAGGGTCTACACCCCTTGATTTAATGGTAATTTGTCATGTGTGTTTGGGAGGTCCAATTGAGGCTCCCACGTTGGGCGATTTTCATCGACTGAAACAAGGGTGTGCCCTCTCTGCGGGGAATTCGGTATGCCGAAATCCTGACAAATTAAGCCAGGATCCCTGGTTTCGGTAGACTGAAATCTTCCAGTCGACCGAAACAGGGGTTTTCGGTATACCAAAAAAGTTTGGTATACCGAACCTAAAATTTGATTTGCCGATTTTGCCCTAGCCTCGATATATAGAAATGTGATTATAAAATGAAAAAGGAAAGGTTTTAATGGACAATAAGCATGTGTTAATGATGTTTTCCCCATGTAAATGACATGGAGGGATGTGGAACCCAAATAAGCGGATTTGGGCATGGTTTTGGCATTTTAGACCCTATAAGTGAATAAAATGATTGATTGTGTGTAGTTTTTGGGCATGAGACCCAATTGTGATTTCCAACACATGGTTTTTCGTGAATTGAGTTGGGACCCCATTGGAGGATCAAGCATTGCATGGAAACAAATTCCTGCAAAGAAAAAGAATGGAATGGAAATGGTTTCGAAAAGGAAAGCTTAAAGAGTTTTGAAAATGAAACATTAATATTGTGTTAAGGAACCACTGGGATTGGTGTCGACAACATGGTAGGAGTATGAGGCTCCAATGAAACCAGTTGCCAGACACGACTATGGTTGTCGAGCTTGAGATGGTGTAGGCTAAGCCTGGGTCGTTGAACCTAGTTGTTCGGGTCATCGAGCTAGAGATGGTGTAGGCTAAGCCTAGGTTATTGTACCTAGTTGTTTCGGGTCACCGACGGTGTAGGTTGAGCCTAGGTTGTTGTACCTAGTTGTTTGGGACACCGATGGGGCGTCAGACAAAGACGTATCCCCGTGCATATATGAAAGAAATTGAGACTAGTTGGCCAAGGCGATGGCATCCTGCACGGGAAATTTTACCGCAGTAGTGCAGAGAGGTGGGGGAAATGATGTCCTCACCTACTGCTTGTGTGCCTGGTTACTCCTGATCAAGGTAACATCAGTAAAGAAAAGTGGAAATGAATAAGAAAAGAATGTGATTTTGAGAAATGAAAAGAAATGTGGTTTGTTTGGGATTGGACTTATGAATAGTCCTGAAATCCTAGAATAAAACAAGAATTGTGTTTTAACCAGTTACGAGCTAGTTTTTATGATTTTGGTTTTGAGCCCGAGAGGCATTGTATTTTAGGCTGGATCTGGTCAGAGATATGAGTTTTGAAAGTGATTTTAGTCTTGGGAAGAAATCCCAAGCAATAAAGAAGAAAGATGAGTTTTGAAAAGGAACATGGTTTTGGAAATGATTTCCAGAAATTTTAAAAGGAAAAGGAAAAGTGAGTTTTGAAAAGAGTATAACTCTGGAACATATTCCCAAACGATTTCAAAAGAAAGGACAAGGATATTTTAAACTGGATCTTCAAAGAAAACTAAGTTTTATAAATTTAAAAATCGAGTTTTTGGCTTTTCGCTATTTTTTGTGTGTTTGGGGCGCATACTAGGTGACTTAGATGTCACCCACGCGTGTTTATTTGTTTTTCAGGTGCAGTCGAGTTTCAGTGCCGGAGTCGGAGCTTCTAGCCGCACATTGTTTCCTGAAGGTGAGCCTTAGTTACAAATATTTAATTTTTACTATAATTAGTGTAATTTTTCTTATGATACTATGATTTAGGTAACGTGCCCGGGTTCGAGGCGTTACAAAAAAAATATATATATATATATAAATATATATATATATATATTAATCAACATATAAAACATCTAAGTATAAGCGTCTAGGTCTGGTTCAGCATACCAAGAGTAAATGGTTGACTGAACCTAGGCTTAGGGCATTGATTTGGCAGATCAAAAAGGAAACAGTCAACCGAAATCCCCTGATCTGGAGTACAGAACATAGTCAGTTGTACCAGACCAGGTGTTGTGTCAACACCCAAGACCCAGATTGGCAAATCGAAAGGATTCAGTCTGTCGAATTCTAGATCAAGGGGACATTTTGGAAGCCAAAATGGCACACCAAATAAAACGACATACCAAAACTGGCGAACCTAGAGCACCCAAAAATGGGACCCAGCAATCAATCCCTGCAAACACCACACCAAACCAAGCATGTGATATATCAAAATAAAGATCTCGAGGAGATCTTCCCATCGAGACAGAATCACAACGATCTGTTGCCTAAGGCTCAAGCAAACACAAGAAAACAACATAAAGGCACAATTCACCCAAAACCATAAATATAGCCATAAATGACCAAACAAATCACCATAAATGCTCAGTAAATCTATTGAGCCAACCACACACTATCATGCACATAGGAATCCAATTGTAAAATAGAGGAAGGCCTATGGGGTGTGTACCTTGCATCGAAGATGAGATGGCGACGAACGGTGGAAGACGGTGCAACAGCGATCTCTTCCTCCTCGGGATGTTGCGATGATGGTAGTGGCAGTGCGGCAACAGTTAGCTCCTCTCTCTCTTGGCCATCTCTCCCTCTCAACCCTCTCTCCCTTGCTCCCTCATTCTCCCTCATTCTCCCTCTCTCTTTCTCCCATTAAAAGGAGAAGGAGGAGGAGTGATGGAGAAGGAGAAGGGGAAATCGAGGGTGGGTCCCAGAGGAGGAGAGAGAAAAGGAATGAGGAAAGAAGGAAAGAAAGGAAGCCACGAGCACAAACCTAGACCACACAACCACTCTCCATCCATGTGGCTCATGCAAACCAAAATCAGCCACCAGAGCATGTCAACGAACCTCTACGACCCAAAGCAAACTCTCAAAACTTCCACGAGGGTCAACACAACACCACAACCAAACAACACCAAGATGGCTAGAAATCCACTAATCCAGGCATTGAATGCTGCTAGAGTTGCATTTTACACTAAATGCAAGGGTCTCAGCGTCTAATGACCCAAAACTCCATCAAGATATCTATCCAAAACATCAATTCCAAATTTGGGTCGTTACATCCTAACCCCCTTAAAGGATTCTTGCCCCCAAAATTCACACAGTGAAACACTAAAGGGCACCAAATTAGGACATTGAATCCATGGCCGTCGCCAACCAGTAAATCGGTGCCCCCAAAACTCATGAGCCCCTAGGAAAAATCCACGCTTCATAAAGTCACTTCATCCCCTTGAGTCCGAACACCATCAAAATCCTAGATGAAGTCCCTCCTGGGCATAAAACCTCTACCCAAAGTCTCCAAAATAATGCCTTCTAGACTCATAAAGCATCCTGAGCAACTGTGAAAACACACAAACTACTGGCTTGACCAGGTGCATCTAGTTCCTACTAGCATCTGCTATGCTACTTTGATGCTTAGCCTAGTTAGAACAACTCCAAACACCATACCACATACTCAAAAATGCCACCCATCACTCTGGAAAATCTCCTCTAAGCCAAGGTACAAGATAAATCTAGCTACTAAGACACATAAAAGCTCCAAACAAAAATGCACGACACAACCACGCAATAGCAATGTGTGACTCCACACGCACCACATCTTAGATAACCCTGTCCTCAAACAAAGCATCTGGAAGAACAACACAAACTTGGGGACTCATTAAAGTTTCCCCAAAAACAACAACACACATCTAGGACCCACTACATCACCTAGAGATAACAACAACCATCTAGGTGCCCACCTAGTTACCTAGAGACGACAACAACCACTTGGGGATCCACCAACTCATCTAGAGACGATAATAACCATCTTGGAACCCACCAAGTCACCTAGAGATGACAACAACCATCTAGGGACCCACCTAGTCACCTAGAGACCACAGGAGGATGGAACTCAAAGCATCTTTTACACCCAACACAAAGAGAACAACAACCACACATTTAGGAAGCCTCACGCTTCACCTAGATGCAATAATAGGAGGACGAAACTATAGGCATCTGTAAACACCTTGGTTTCTAGTCCATGTTGGTAGGTGGACCCAGCAGAGAGTGCAACTAGACGACTGACCTGGTCCTATCCTAGTTCCCCAACCAAGCCTATAAACCCAAACCAACCCAAAACCTCCCAAATTACCCTTAACTTCACTCACTTACTAAGCCCAACACCTAAAAACCCAGCCTATGCGCTCTAGCCCAATGACATGCGCGGCCCAATAGCGCGGCCTAGGTGCATGTCAGGGCTAAGGTAGCACGATAGGCGCCGCCTGACTTGTCGCTTTCGTCGTGCAACCTCATACCTCGTACGAGCGATGTCGTGCATGGAGCATCAGTTTGTCCCTCGGCATGCCTGACATAGCAAGCCTCCCACGCCTTGCCACCAACCTTCCAATGCCCTGCACTGTCTGCCGCTGCACACCACCTCTGCAGCACATCGACGAGCCACTCCATGGCATGCCTGACACCCCACCTCATCACACCATCAGCCACCAACCACGCTAGGCGATCGACTAAAACCCCCCGAGCCCCTTCAGACAAACCCACCAAGCATTCATGAGAGAAGAGCCGAGAGAATCCAAAGAGAGTTTTGTCAGAGATCCCGAGCTCTAACGAGCATCCCGAGCTCCCCCTTGGTGTCCCCAACCATCTTTGGACTTCCCTGAGCCATTCCAGTCTGCCTCCAGCCCCGTGGCAACCGTCCTATCTCTCGTCGGAGTTCGCCACCTGCCAATGTTGACGACACTCCTTGATCGTCCATAGGTAAAACACCTTCTCCAGGACCACTATAGGAATAGAAGACATTATTGTTGCATTACTCTTGTGTGGTTTCTCATGGGTTTTCCTCCATATTTTGTGCATCCTATCATCCTCCCTATCGACGAGCGGTGATCACCGGTGTGAGGCCGTCTCGACCCTTGAGTGCCTCGTTTGGACGTCCAATGGCACCCCTCTTCCTCCCTTCACCCCCCAGAGCAGTTGAGCTAATCCCCCAGGCTAGAAGCCTCCTGTGGAGGCTCGTTGGTGGTGGATTTGCACTAACACTAGTGACGAAGGTGGGGATAAGAGCCCACTGCATTCGTCGATTTCTCTACATTTGCATTGTGCCATGGTAGATTCCTCAAACTCCTAGACGACTCTCATCATCCAGTGATGCCCTACTCTCTGAGGAGGAGGCGATGAAGGAGGAAGGCCTAGCCTCCTATTCCACCAACGTGCCCCGATAGCACGCCTCACATGCGCGTATAGGACAGGGCCTGCATGGGGCTAGGCTCAACCAATCCAAAGCCAAACCCTCTCTATTTAGGTCACTCCTGTATGTTTGCTTCTTTTAGCATGGTTTTACTCTCTAATTTGCTCACATCCCATGTTTTTACTTGAATGTTCCTTAATGAAGTGGCTTTTCTCGGTTCTTAGCCCATGCATGAGTCTCGGCCTGATATACTTCCCTCTACCTTTTAATAGTCATTGCATTGTATTTCTTGTGTGCTTGGGATAAGGCCATGATGGCAAATAGCTATGGCATCTCTAGGAGGCGTGTCATGGCTGCTCGTGTCACTGGTGTATCGCTCACGCGCATGTCATCCAAGGGTAAAATCTGGCATAGCTTAGCCATTGGTCCCACCACACCTGTAACCTATGTTTTGTTTTATGCTTCCTATTTTGATTGCACTTAGTTTTCAGCTTGTCGTGTTTCTTTAGTCACATAGATTATCTTTCCTGTATCATCCATATGACCACACTAATTAGCATCTAAGTGCCCACATTACCTTGCATGCGAGCAAAAATTCTGAGAAAGACCGACTCGTCGGGCGTACGGGAGTGCCTAACACATTCTCCGTGTGTAATAGGAGTCTTTACCCTTTCTCCGGTTCGCAATGATCCATGTGTTGCATCCATTTGGCATGAGTCATCTTTTATTTTTGCATTCGGTTTCGAGTTTTGATTCTTCGATACGGTTTTCCTCGTCTTCCTGTTTTGAATAGACTAGGTGGCGACTCCTTGTTTTATCTTCATATTGTTTTTCTGGTGTTTTCGAGCCCTCTTCCCATCCTTAGATTCGCTGGATTTGCCGTGGCCTTATCAGTCTCCATGTGGTCCCGATAGCATAGGAGCGCGATTCCTCTCTGCTAGCATGGTCACAGGAATTAATGACTCCACTGGGGAGATAACAGACTTCGGCTTTCGTTTTTTGTTTTTCTCGCTTACATGGTTTCCCTTGTGTGTACTTGATATATTATGCCTTATGGATGATGTGTGTTTTGCCTTACACCAAGATATCATGTTTACATCACAATGCACATGCCATGTTCCATGCCTTTTGCAATCTTGTTCGTTTTCTTTATCACAATCCTATTCACGATAGGAGCACATGCCATGTCCATGCCTTTTGTTCGATGCTTACTTTGCTGTGATTTGTATGTTTTCTCTTTCTTTTCTATTTTTTATTTAGGCAAAACTAGCGACTTGCTTGCCTCCCCTTTGGTTTAATTAAAAATCTTGCATGTAAAATGAAAGCATAAGGACAACTAGAGACAAGAATGCACTTTCCCCTTTCTAGTTAATAAAATGGGCAAGTAAAAATGACCAAGCATAGTTGCATGATTGAATCATATAGGTGCATGCATCCTCTCTCCTCTGAGTCCACCTACAGTTTGCGAAGGCTAGTTCTGGTTTTCTTGTCCTATTGCTTTGGCATAGGATTTGATGCCAAGCTGTCCTCTCTTGTTTGGGGTCATGTCGGTATTAGTGGAGGGTACAACCCATGCTTTGGCAAGGTCGAGGCTCCCATCGCACCACCGTTCCACAGCTTTGGCATGGGACGAAACCTTACTTTCTGCCTTGAGTTGAAGACCCGTTCACCCTAGGATCATCCAGAGTAGACAGCCACCTAGGAAACACTTAGATGGTGAGAGAGCGCATGCTAGCTACATCCATGTGCATGTGTGCCATTCATACCACTCAATAAACATTGCATTGCTTATCCTCAAGTCTTGATACTTGCTCTTGCCTTTTTCTACCCATAGGTTCACGCACGAGTCCTTTGAGCGGAGCTCGAGTGCCTCCTCTCAATTCCCTTGTTGTGTGACACCTGTTCTCTGCTTCCCTTCCGAGTTATTTGTCGCCTTCGACAATAGCTTGTTGTAGGATTTGCCCTCCCTTCAGCTACCGTAGCCCTATTTGCACTCGCTCACGTTCCGCCATGGCCCAGCGCATCAGTGAGACTCTTTCCACTATCACCTCTGAGGGGATTGCCACTTCGACCCTCTCATCCCTTTTCCTGACTTCTACTACTGCCTCTTTGCCCCATGTTAGCCTCTTTCTGGCCCATGGATCATCCTCCGCTTTCATGTCGAGACACTGGCAAACCCAGTCTGGTCTAGAGCCCGTCACAAAGTCCATGGCAGTGACCATCACTCGAGCTCTAGAGTTGTCTGTGTCTCTCCCTCTACAAGGCTCGTCTACCTTGACCACCCAGTCGGCTATGGTAGCCTCCTTGGTAGGTGCCGCCCCTTTTGGCCAATCTACTTCCCCTTTGCCTTCTGTTGCGTCAGCTCCACTGAGGATTCTGTCCCTCAGTAGCACTATCGATGGAAACTCAACTGTGCAAGCCCAATACTTCTTGGCCCTTGCCCAGAAGCTGCAGGGCATGGCACTCTCCCTGGACTCCTCACTGCTCCCGGCATCTCCTCCCCTTAAGGTCTCACCACACTCGGCTTTGGTGCTCCACTCTGCACCATTACACCTCCTCGGTTGTTGCCCCAACTCCTCGCTAATTAGGCGATGGGGGTGTCGACTCTGCATCCTTCACCTTCACCTCACTCTTCACAGCATGCACCTTCAGCACCTGGTGGCCAACCCTTCGGCCTGGCAGGGATGCAGCACTCTCCTGTCCCACTACCTAGACTCGTACTAGGAAAGCAGCTGCCGCCCACAAACCCTGCACCACTCACAACAAAGCATACTGCCTACCCTTCGTCCCTACATCAGACACAGGTACCCCCATGCATCTCACACCATACCACGCACCTGCACGAGTATGTTGGCTATTATGCCATGACACTAGGTGGTATGATGGTGGATCTGGAGAGCACCTTGGTGCGACCCACACAGCATACGTAGTACTGGCCCAAGCTACGCCAGTCTCAACAGTAACGACCCTAGATGCCCTTCTCTCTAAGATGGGCGATTTGGAAAGAGCACTTCAACAAGTGCAGGGCGGGGACCACCAGTCTTTTCAGTTCTGGGACCTCTGCTATTTTCCAGAGGCAACTCTCCCATCGAATTTCCAAGTCCCATATTTCGAAAAATACAATGGAAAGGTTGTTCAATCTCCCATCTGAGGGTATATTGTGGAAACCTCACTCAATTTCAAGCTGACAAAAGGTTGTTGATCCACTTGTTCCAAAAGAGTCTCTTCAGTCCTACCCTGAAGTGGTTCACCTCTTTGGACATGGCAACCATTTGGACTTGGAATGACCTAGCTCAGGCATTCTTGGAACAGTATTCCTTCAACTTGGACCTAGTCCCCAAGAAGAAGGTCTTAGTCACCACCAAGAAGAAGCCCCATGAGCCCTTTGGAGAGTACGTCGGGCGTTGGTGTGCCCTTGCCTCGCTGGTCAAGGATAGACCCTCTGATGGGGAGTCTATTGTGATGATCATTTGTGGGGCACAACCAGCCACAGGGGCTCTACTTAGCATTCAGCCTATCACCACTTTCTCATCCTGGATTAGAGCCAATGCTTATGTGGAAAGCTCACTACAAAGTGGCAGTTTTCCTCCACTCACCACGTTCACCAAGTATACAACCACCCCCAGCCACAACACCGGCACCAACAACAATAACAGCAACAACAACGGCTCCAACTCCAGCTATCTAAAGAGGAGGAGCCCCTCGAAGAGCGTTGTTGCGTACATTGGGTCCCCTACTATGCCTGTGAACGTGGTGGGCCCGTCATCTCAAAATTGGATAGTTTTTGCTCTAGCACATAGGACACCCCACAGACCCCACATCACAACCACCGCCGAGCTAGTGTATCCTGTAGCACCAGTGAGGCAAGGATAGCACCCCCCACAAGGGAGGCCCTAATGATTCAATTGGGAGTTCACCCCGCTAGTCGAGCCATTGAGCACCATCCTTCCCAAGATGCAGTCGCTTCTCAGGTACTTGGACGTTCGCCCATCGCCAAATCCATTGTCGGTGTGGTATAAAACAAACTTGTACTGCAGTTACCATCGAGCCCTAGCACACTCGACGAACAACTGTTTCATTGTCATCAACAATGCGATATAGGACCTCATTGACTGTAAGGTCATTGTCATCAACACCCAAGATGCAGGGTCTGCACCTGCTCAAGCACAAGCACATGCACAAGCACCAGCACCAGCACGAGCACAACCACACCCTAGCATAGTCAATCAACCTCTCCCTCAACATACAAATCCAAGAGCACCCGAGACCTTAGGGGTTCACTACCTCTTTCTTGTCGAGTCTAGCAATTCCCTGTTGGACCCATCTGATCTTATCCACCATGTCTCTGAATCGTTCCCCTCTCAGTTGTATCAGTCCTTTCACTCTAGTTCAGGACCCATCGTCGGCATGATTCACCTGATTGCCAAGACAGAGCACGCGGTCACATCGTCTACCATGCGATCCTCCCCAGCACATCCCATTTGCCTTGAAGCCAGACCCTAGTCAGCTCCTGCCCAACCCATCTAGTTAGCAACCTACCCCACCATGCCTTCTGCCAACCAACCAGTGGCCTAGGTAGAGTTAGCGGCTTGTACGCCCCTGGTCATCAATTTGACTAGGGATACTCATCGAGTCCCGTATGACTATGCCACAAGAATGTGTGCAGAAATCATGCGGTCCGGACTGGTGTACAAGCCCCCAGCTCTAGTCCCCAGGGCAAGCCACCCAGCACCACCTCCATCTTAGCAAACAAGTCAACCCCCTAAGCCCGTCACTGAGGAAGCAACCCCCAAGTCCACTACAAACATTGCCAGTAAATCCCCAGATGATGTCACCACTAGCTCAAGAAGGTCAAAGCCGACATATTCATTTAGGACTTCATCCATACCTCAGTCGAGCACAGTGAGGCCTTCCTCAGGGTATTCCAGGTAGCCCATGTATCCCCCACCATTGAGCCCATAACCCTCGAAAACATGGTAGGCATGATTGCAATGCCATAGGTTAACTCCTTCTCATCCCAAGAGTTGCCTCCAACGGGAACCAATCACAACCAACCGCTATTTGTCACAGTGCAGTTCCAGAGTTCCAAATTCCCTTGACATTGGTTGTTAACGGTGCAGGTCTAAACATCTACTCCTTGCGTATTGCAAGCAAAATCAGATTCAAAGCCGAGGATATCATGCCAGCTATCAAAGGAATGACGTCTTTTGACAACATGCACCACGATGCATTGGGGGTTTTGGTCGTTCCTCTGACTATCGTTCCGGCTCAGTTCGACATTGAATTCTATGTTTCTGACCTCAGGCCTACTTTCAATCTTCTTCTTGGGTGCCCTTGGCGACACAAGCATCAGGTCATCCCATCAACCTTGCATCGTATGATCAAGTTTTGCTATGGTGACGACATTGTCGTTGTCATGGCAGAGAACTTTGGGAAAGACAAGGTTGACGCAGTCTCTTCTGTTGATCTCCAGACTGTCCACTTTAATCCCAAGCCATTGGATGTACTCTATCGTGTTAACCGCTTCAACCCGATCAATTTTGTTCAGAATTCGAATGCGTTAGCTTCTTGTTTGTTCATAGCCACCCCCAGCTGATGGTTGAGAACCTTTTTCACCGATGGGGGTACAGAAAGGGAGCACCACTTGGGTGATTCCGTCATGGGGTCACGTAGCCTGTCGAGGCAAAGGAAAGAAGCGACCGCAAAGGACTTGGATACTAGGGACCACATGGAAGCGCACGTAGGCACCGAAGGCTGCTTATTCCTCAAGATATGACTAACTTCGTTAGTGTAGGTGTGATGGATTCGAACAGGAACTCATCCTCGGTCATTGCAGTGTAGCAACAGCACAGTCTAATAGAAGATGTCAAATGGGTTTGCATTGAGGATTACTACACGGATGAAGACACCATGAGTGCAGTCGAGCCAAGCCCCACAAGTAGAATAGAGTAGCATCAGGCAGCAATCCTAATATCCACCCATCTAGCTTTACCACCCCCTTCATCAGCAGCAGCATCACAGCCATAGTCACTCACAGTCGCAGCAGCAGCAGCATCACAACCATAGTCAGTCACAGTTGTAGCAGCAGCAGCATCACAACCACAGTCAGTCACAGCAGTAGCATCACAGCCACAGCCAGTCACAACAACATCAATGCCACAGTCAGTCACAGCAGTAGCATCACAGCCACAGTCAGTCACAATAGTAGCATCACTGCCACAGTCAGTCACAACAGCACCATCACTGCCATAATGAGTCACAGCAGCAGCATCACTGCCATAATCAGTCATAGCAACAGTAACACAATCACAGTCAATCACAACACCCGTGCCATAATTTCAGTCAGCCATAGTAGAAGCACCACTAGCAAAGTTGCCAGAGACAGCAAGAGCCCAGATGTAGTAGTTCAGCAACAGTAATATCCCAGCCTTTCCTGTTCCCAGATCTCTGGTATAGTCGGAGTCTTGAGCCTACTATGTCGACTTCGCCTTGGACGAGGAGGAGGGTGCGACAATCGAGACACATGTAGATGTAGTGTTGAATGACTTGGAGGTGTTATTCTAGGAACAACTAGCAGTCTTAGCAGAGGACGTGGCCGAAGAAGACAGAAACAAGAAAGGGAAAGCAATAGCATCAAAACTGGAACTTGCCCTACCCTAGAACCACTAGGGTCCTCCAGCAATCATGGTCGTGGAGGAGGGCAAGGTAGTCAAGACTAGACCATAGGAGTTGATCTCTGAGCAATCAGGAAGCGGGTCTAGGTGGTACTTGCAGCATAAGCCTCGCCTTGAGATAGGCGAGGGT
>JAMKQA010043245.1:0-22262 GCA_024699735.1 Posidonia australis
CGCCCGAGGGCGTACAGTAAAAGGCTTGCAAAAGCCGACATGGTCCCGAAACAAGGATTATTTTCCCTTTTTTGATTTTCTCGGATTTATCCCAATTTCCGCTATTTTGCGAGACGCTTTCCGAGAATTTCACGATTTTCCTCATCGCCCAAGGGCGTACAGTAAAGCGACACTAACAATGCCTACATTTGACCCTCAGATTAACTTTTTCCTTTGATTTCACTTCTCCTTGATTTGGCATTTTTTCAGTCATTTTCATGCATGAGCGTATAGAATAAGCAAGACCGAGTTTTCTCGGGCGTATGGGGGTGCCTAACCCCTTCCCAATGCGTAACCAGAATCGTTACCCTTTCTCTGGTCCGCATTCATCTTGCATTATCCATTAGGCACGGATCACACGTGCATTTTGCATTTTGTTTTGTTTCGTGATTTTCTTGTGTTTGCTTTGGTTTTCCTCGTCTTTCCATTAAAAGACTAGGTGGCGACTCCTTTCCTTATCCTTTTTGTCTTCCCTTTGGTGTTTCTGAGTCTTGTCTCTTCCTCTGGATTCACCATTTTCGCCGTGATTGTATCAGATCTCCCCGTGTGTTTCTGCACACCAGAGTAGGTTTGGTGAACCGCACCTAGGGGTTCCATCAGCATGGTCACAAAGAGTGATTGAGAGAGAGCCAGAGGAAAGCGATCGCCGATCGAGGAGGAGAACCACTACCCACCGAGCGATCGCCAATCGAGGAGGACTGGAGGAGAGCGATCAGGATAGAGTCGGAGCCCAGAGTGTTTAGGGACCACCAGACTACTAAGAAGAAGGCGGAGGAGGATGACTGGAGCCTGGAGGAGGAGGAGGCGAAGGACGGGAGGAGGAGGACGACTAGAGCCTCTAGTTAGGGTTTCATGTTTTATTAGGCATATCCGCATATAAGTATATAACTATATATATATATATTGTAAAATTACATTAATAGGATATATATATTATATTTTATATTTATATAGTTAATGTAAAATTACTATGATAACCTTATATAACGAGTAAACGGGTAAATAGGTGACGGATAGGTAGTAACCTTTACTCTTACCGTATGAGACCGCGAATAAAGTGGGTGACGGGTAAACAGGTAACGGGTTGAAAAAACGTTAACCCTTATCCTTATAAAATGGGGCGAGTCGGGGCGGATTGCGGGTAAATACCCTCCCCATTTACAGGCCTAATTTGGAATTTTCATTGTGTTCAATGTCACTGATCTTCATTGTGTATTGTTGTATCAAATGTCTCATGTACCTTAAAAAACAAACACAGAAAAAAAAAACCATGATCATTGTGTATTGCTGTATCATATGTCTCGTGTACCCTAAAAAACAAACACAGGGGAAAAAAACCCCCGAATACACACATAAAAATGACTGCAACATATATTGAATGAAAGAAAACAACATCAGATTCCAACTTATCGATTGACAACACTGAATTATTACACACTCAAACTATATATACATGTACTCATTGTATAGATGATAATTTGTAATTTGATTCAATTAAGAATTATCCTCCTCCTCTTCTTCAAGGATAGTAGTAGTTAACCATCATGGACAGGGTAGCCTCAGAGCAGGGCGTCACCTATGGTCGTGGCTTAATCCTCAAGGCGTCTCCCCCAGGGGATCTGGGGGAGGATGGCACCGAGGCCGACAGGATCTGGGGGAGGATGACGACAAGGTCGACGAGATCTGGGGGAGGAGGCCATTGAGGATTAACAGAATCTAGGAGAGGAGGGCATTGGGTCGACAAGATCTAAGGGAGGAGGGCATCGAGGGTCGACAGGATCTAGGAGAGGAGGTAACTTCATCTACAACCATTGGATTGAAATCTAATGTAATATATTAAAATCACTTATTAAGAATAATAAAATGGATCCCATACACAATTGTTTTAGGTAGTTACTAATTTTTTGCATTCCAAATAATATGATTTGACATCCATTATTTCTACTTTTAGTGAAATAAACATCATAATGGCTTATCCATGTTCTTCCTTCCATTTTTGTTTCCTCATGCACCCCACTAATACAACACGACAACTTTCTTCTTACATCCATTATTTCATAACTTACTTCATTTTTGTTTAGAGTTAGTTGAATGTCATATATGTTAATACTCTAAGATATTTTTCAATAAATTAGTTTTATGTGTATTTTTGTATTGATTTAACTTCAGTTTTTGTTACTGTTCCACGGAAATTAGTTTTAGTGTTTGGTTTTCAATTATCATGATTTGAACAAATTAAATTTAGTGTTATCATTTTTTAGTTTTATGCTACTACAAATTTTTTGTAGTCTTTTTTGTATAGTTTTAGTGTTAGGTTTTTGTATTTTTTTAATTCTTTAGGGGTACATTGTACACAGAAATGTCTTGTTTTTACCACACATGAAGCGAAAAATAGATCAAAATAATAGCATACCAAAATGATGTATATTTCTTCAATTCTTCTAATATCGATATATAAATAGTAATAATAATGTACAATAGTAATACCAATTTCTAAATAGTAAAACTAGTGTTCATTTTTTCTAACATTAATACAAAATAGTAATACTAATTTATAAATATAAAAGTAAATTTTTTTTTTGTGAAATTTAAGTATTAATGTCCAATATTATTGTTGGAATTTGGCCATTGAAACTACCAATGACTTTTCAACATGATAATCCACATGAACAATAATACTTATTTGTAAACATTAAAACTAATGTTTATTTCTTCTAACATTAATGCAAAATAGTAATACTAAGTTATAATTTGTAATAGTAATATATCTTGTTTGTGAAATTTTAGTATTAATGTCCAATATTATTATTGGAATTTGGCCATTGAAACTACCCATGACTTTTCAACATGATCATACACATTCACATGAATAATATACTTTCATAACAAATAAGTTGTATTTCCATTCAATTTTTTTTCCATGAAGCTCTAGATGTAAATCACATTTTACACAAGTAAGAACAGGTTGTCAATCTGTGATGTCCATGGGTGCTGATCTTGAATGGCTAGGGAAAGATAAGAAGAGGGGTCAGGTGTGTCTGTCTAGTAGTTATGAATTCACTACAAAGGCATGGCTGCAATGTGAAGATAATTGTAGATGATTGAGAACTCCTAGTTAGGACACCAAAATGGCAAAGATTGGTGGTGTAGCTCGTGGTACAATATTCTAGAAGTCGTCGTTTGGTGGTGATGTAACTGAAAAGGAAAACCTAAATTAAAATATTCAAATCCTAAAACCAAAACTATTTTTTTTTGGTTAACGGTAATCATTATATAAATATAAAAGTTAAGGCAGAGCAAGTATAGTACCATATTACAGACCCTGGTGTAGTATGTAATACTCACCACAAAAATTTGAATTGTCCCAAATAGGCAAACACCTATTGCTCAACAAATCTCAGAAAAATTAATTGTTCAAGTATGAAGATTGACATTAGTCCTGAGAACGGACTAAATCTTCAGAGTTTTGCTGAGGTGGATGCAGAGCATGAGAAGATTGCTCCAGGACACGATCAATTTCCATAGATTGCAAATTCCTGATATTGTCATCCTTTTCAAATCCTAAAACCAAAACTATACCTTGCAACGTTGTTATATATTAGAGAAGAAGGAAGTACAAGACTCTCATTTTTCAAATAAGAAGATTCCATAATCAGAGATGGTGCATATAAAGCTTCTATAGTGAGACTATAAGGTACCTTAGTGCTAGGGTTAAGGAGGAAGGAGATGGTTGGACATGATATGATGACAGAAGATGTGGGCATGGGCTTGCCTTGCGTAGGATTTAGGCATGCTATACTACTCTTTCAATAGAAGAATCAGATGAACCTTGGGGTTGCAGTCAATGTGATCTCGTTATCATGGATGGACTGACTTCCAAACAAAAGGAGAAGGGATAAGAATACAAAGGAGAATAAATTTAGGAATTTTTGGGTTTCTATCTAGGGAATAAACGAATAAGGGCATGGGAGAGAGAGAATGGGGGGGAACGATTCGTGAAATCGTTACTTTCCCTATTTGTTTTTATTTTAAGATTTCAAATTAAATTTAGGTTGTTTTAGTGTGGTTGGTTTCTGGTTTCATTTAATCTTGATGAACCAAGATTAGAGAGGTGAAAGAGTGGGTTTCGCTTTTTTGGAAACGTGTGCTTAAGTTAATTTAAAGAGTAATAATGTAACACCTCCGTGCTACACAACAGTATAGGAACTACCCAAATGCAGCTAAAAGAATCTAAATAACAGAATTAAATAAATAACACTAAACACCCAGACCTGTGTGCGGCAAAAGTGGCTAGAGAAAGATGCACCAGACTAGACTGCACCTACTCCTGAGCACCTAGAACAAGGGAAGAAGGAAAACACGCGTGAGTGACAGAAATGTCACCCAGTACGCCCCCCAAGACAGCGACAAAACCCGCAAAACATTTACAGAAAAATCGACAAAACCACAATCATCAAAACCAACACACAGTTAAAAAAGACTTCCAAAAGGATGTCATTTCAAAACTTTCTTTTCTTTTTCTTTCAAAACCTTATGATCATTAACAAGTCTTTATGCACAACTCAGGAAAAACAAACCATTACATCTAGTTTCCCAGCCCAAAGTATCGTTTAATCCATTAACACAATTCATCACAAATCAGGGCTAGAAACTAGTCCAACACAAATCCACAACTCTTATCTCAAAACTGGTCACATCACTCTAGCCACAGGCGATCGACCTGGCCACAAGTAGCTGGTGAGGATTCCATGTCACCACACCCACACTGCAGTGCCGCGGTGAACCACCCCGCGCTGGAGTTCAACCGCCCCTGTCACAGCCTCAAATGCACCCTCACTGGTACAAGCATGGAGTGTGTCCTCACAACGCCCTGGTGCCCGAGCACCTGGGGACTCTAACTCCAGACCCGACCAACACCGACACTGAGGGTAGTCCGGATCTACCATACCTCAGGTCCTACAGTACCACCACAGTCTCGAGGCTTCTACCCCGGACTGCAAACTTGGCAACCACAACCAAGGACACGTCCCCGACATCTCTAAAGGTCTCACTACCTCTGTCGGCAAGCCCTGGTCTAATTGTGGTTCCTACAATTCTCAGAAATCTCTTTAAAACCACATGCAGTTTCTCCTTTCAAAACATTTAGCAAAACCATTTTTCATTCATAAAATTCTTTTTAAATCTCACACATTATGCGTCACATTTTCATCTATGGTTCTCAAAAAAACCCAATCATTCATTCATGGTCATTGCAACATGCATTCACCCCTCACATAGGTTCACATTTATCCCACATAAATCATGTTTCACAATTCATGGAAAACATCATTAAAACAACATGTTTACATGCAATGTTTCATAAATCATTTCCATGCATTTCATACATTTATCATGCATTTATCTAAATGTATTAACATTTTACAAAGCATTTTTCAATATAGTTCTAGGTCTTGATTTGGCATACCGAATATGGTCCCAGTCGATCGAAAAACCCTGATTCGGTCGACCGAAATATTTTGGTATTCCGAATCCCTATCAGTTTATCAGTTCCCTGTCAGAACGGTTGATCGAAATCATCCGGTCGTTTGAAATCCCCTGATTCGGTCGATCGAATTTCCCCCGGTCGTCCGAATCAGTGGTCCAACGAACCCACCTAGGAGCATTTCGGCATACCGAACCTAGTTAGGCATACCGTTTTCTGCGATTGTAGAAAACCTCTCCAGCCACCATCGTCTCTTCTCCCCAAAGTGGGAGTAAGGAGCGGACCCCTCTAAATCACCTCAAAAATTACAAGTAAAACATGGGGTGTAGACCTCCAAGTCTATTTCAAAACCCCTCAATCCAAACATAAAACCATTAAACATGTTGTTCTATAGAAATTCACAAAGACATAAGACTCATAGGAAATCGTTGTAGCATGCATCAAGAACACCTACGAAAATCCCACGAAACATCCATGAATCAGCATGATATCTTCACAAACACATTATTCATTCCATTCACAACATTTTCCATATTTTTGCATGATTTCTACTTCATTATTCATGATTTAACCCTAATCCTCAACATGCCATAATTGGGAAAGGAAGGAGTAGGGGAGACGCGTACCTGGCTTCGACAAGCCTCGCATGCCCTCGAGCTCCGGCGATGCACAACACCGGCCTTCCCCCGCGCTCGCGTGATTTCCTTCGGCTTGCCTCTCACTCCCAGCCTCTGCACTCACTCTCTCTCTGGTTTCTCCGCTTCTCCACCGCGCTCCACGCCTCCCTTTAACGCCACCTCCACGCCTGGCATCCCCCAGAATCCCGCTGGCCCCCTCTGCCAACCTCCCTGCCGTCGAATGGACTGGACGAACAACCCTCCCGCCAGGCATCGCGTGTAGGGGGAACAGGTCAGAGGTCACGGGGAAAAAGGAGAGGCTCAAGTCACATGGGGTTGGGCTTCTTTGACCAGGTCCAAGTCCAAGTCCAAGTGGGTCTCACCCCCAAACATGGGTCCCAATTGCATAAACAGACCCACAAGCCAAAGAAGTCCCACCACAAGGGAAAAATCAAGAACATAAAGCATAGGGAGAAACCACAGCCAACAAACACAACCTAGATTAACCATTAACAAACCATATACAAATAATATAGGAAATTCCATGATTTATATTAAATGGAAAATCAGGCACAAATGTTACAAATAATGACATGAATATAGGGATTAAGATTATTACATGGTGGTTACCATTTTCATTTTGAATTTTGAATTTTAAATAACAGGGACATAGTTGTTATATGTTTCCGGTTTTTACTTTTTTTTTATTTTTGATGATCATCCTAATTGTAAAATGGATGTCTATGATAGAGTTTCAACTTAAGTTAAAATGATCGGGTCCAACCCTACTTAAGAAAAGTAGAGTCCTTAATCTCAGCCATTAATTTTTATCTCAGTAATTATCATTTTATTGACAATAATTTAAAAAAAAATCCATTAAATAAGGAGGTAATTACTATAATCACCTTTTTCATTAAATCCATCATAAGATTCAAATCTAGTGGTTAAGAAATTCAATGCCCTACTTATCTTAAGTAGGGACGGATTCTATCAGAAAATTAGCACTATTTTCTACAAAACTAACCTTACTCGAGAAACCACTAAATATCTACATTTATTGTTCAAGTCAATAATAAATAATAGAAAATGTATTTTTTTAATTTCCAAGTAAACTTAGGATTCGTGTTATTTAATTGATATAAAATCTTTCTTTGATTAGTTTGTATGGAAATGTTTCTATATTTAGTATTTGTTTACATGTTAGATTGTTAAGTAGCGAAGATTTTATATTTGCATACACACAAATAAAATTTATATTTTGATGGATATGAATGTACACCAAAACTTACTAGCACTTCTCCCATTATATATTTTAATACCTTTAAATTGTTATTGTAGTATAATACATCTCTCAATGATAAAATGTTACAAAATAATAGATACACTCATGGCATTCACATTATTGTTGTTACACCTCACTTGCTTGCTTACTTCATCTATGATTGTCAATTATAAAGAAAGAAATTCTATTTATACTTGAGAATTTTGAACATGATTGAAGTACCTTTTCTTGTAGGTTCTACATGCAAATGATTACAAAATAGACTAGAATGAAGGAGAGAATTTTAGAAGAAGACAGAAAGATCTCTCAATGAAGAAATGCTAAAAGGGAGAAACTTCTAGTTGCAAGAGCAACAATGACCTTTGCAGTTTCATAATCTGTAGTTTCATAAAGTTTGACAGCTACCATACTACTTTTTCCTTCTGAATCGTGAATTAAACCATTGTGGAACTTTAACATTTTTGATAATATTTGGTTAACCATAGTTGAAAGCGTAATGTAACACTATTAGGACTTTGATGTAAATTAGTTAGTTTGTTTACTTAAAACAATTTATGTTTAAATTAATCACTATTCACGTGAGTAAGTTATTTTGTACGTATCTGTGGGAATCGAATTTTCAATTTTTCGTACAGTCAACGCCGGATTTGGGTCGGCTTGGACCTCAATGGGTTCGGGTCTTTTGACAGCCGTGACGCAATTTTGACGGAAGACTCGTCTCGCCCGGGTCACCTGCGTCCACTCAGCATCCATAGACTAGAGTCCAGACGCATTTGTCTTTGGAATCAAAAATCAAATTTACAGACCGCCGAGTTCTGACTGCCCTCACTCCCTTCCACAGCCCTCTCCTCCTCCACCCCCACCCAATACCCACCGATCGCCCATGTCGATCCATCCCACCAGCGGCGAATTCTTCTCCTCCATCGTCTCCGACATCAAGAACTATGACGGCAAGGACCCGCTTCGACCATGGCTCCAGTACGAGCTTCCTCTGTCTCTTCCCCGAGCTTCCTCTTCACCTCCCACCTCCTCTCACATTCTATTCCTCGGTTTTCTCTCTGTAGAGGCATCAAGAAGATGCAGAGGTGCTTTCCCTCTCACGTTCTCAGGGAGAAGCTTCCCCGGTTCCTCCAGAAGTGCGTCCAGACCTTCCAGTTCGACCGCCGCTACCACAACGACGCCCGATATGTCGCAGTCTGGATCCAACTCGTACGCCTCTATTTATTCCCGTTTCAGTGGATTTGTTGCAGATATCCTCAGGGAGATAGATGATTGTGGTGCTCAATGTTTTGTTTTAAAAGAAAAATTGTGTCCTTTTTAGATGGATTTTGTGGATGATCCCAAGGCTCTGTTGAGGATGATGGAGACAAGCCGTATTGGATTGAAGCAGGCGGCGTACTACATGGCGTACGCTCTGTTCTATGAGAAACAGAAGAAGTTTGAAAAGGCGGAGAAGATGTACTATTTCGGGGTTGGAAAGTAAGACTTTTCTAACCGGAACATTTTTTAAGTTGGTTTTCTTACTTGTTTAGGTTAATAGTATATTCCAAGGAGGATGGAAAACTTTGAATTAAACAAAATGCCCAATTGTTTTTTTTCTTGAATTTTACTATCGAAGTGAAATTGGCGTAGGTTCATAGTAACTGTACCAACACAAGTTTACTTTACCTATTGCTTACATGACATGTTTGTAATATTGCTAGTTAACACAGCCACAAAGAATACAAGAATTGTACTAACAAGTAGCTCGTGGGTAAATGGTTTGTGGGCACGTCATTCTCACCATAAGTTGCAACACAAGGATCCATATGTTTATATATTTCCATCCCATACTGAAAACTTAAAATTTCAAATTTCAAATTGTAAGTAAGTTTTAATGAGCAATAACACATCTTGGATCACTTAGATTCATTAGATTTACATGGATATGTGCTAACACACCATGTTTAAAAATAAGTAACCTTCAGAATTGTTTAAAATATACATTTTTGGAGCGGTCAAATGTTTGAAATATATTTATAGTACTAAAACTTAATAAGAGATATGAAATCTACAAACTAATTCATATTTAGTTTGTTTCCAATCATGGACTGAGTTCCCTGATTTTTCTTGATGTTTACCCAACATGGGACTAACATCACTGATGTCCTGCAACATTGACCAACATCACCAATATTTGGAGGACATAAACTGTTTTTTGCCTCATATGTGGCCCAAACTCATGTCGACGTTTCAAATTTCCAATGTATGTCGCATTATCACCAATGCTTCATCAATATCCATCGATGTTTTGAACTCTGCTGACAAGTAACAACTACTTTGATATCTCATTGATCATGGCATCGATATATTTTGAATCATGGTTAACAAAACCAAGTATCACTTTAACTTTACTTATTGCATTGAAGTGAAGTATACAAGTGTATTAATATTTTTTGAATATCATTCTTATTATATATATTTTTTTATTTTAGTACAAGTAGCGAGGTATAGAGATATATATTTTTTAGCAATTCATCCTCCTTGTATCATATCCTACTTTCACATGACTTGTTGTATCCTTATTGTGTCATACCTATATATATACTATACAATTCTAGAATATACCTCACATATACAAGGTTGAAACTCTAGGTTTGTGTGTTTGATTAGAGGAAAGAAAATTCAAATGTTTGGAGATAAAACCTAGGACCTCAAATGTTGTGATCCATAATGTGTTTTGCAAGAGGCTAAGTGTAAGGAAAAGGTCTACAATTCTAAGAATTGACAATCTATTGATGGGAACAATTTGATGTGTTTGTAGGGTTCTATAGGATTGTTGATTTGTTGCCTTTTTTCTTCTCTCTAGAGCATGGATAAAAGGCCAATAATATCCCACATCTTCTAAATGTGCAAGTATAAGACTCCATATACACTAGCATGAATTAAAGGAAGTAGCTTTGTATAATATGTATTCTTTGTTGGACCCCCTTTATTTGTAAGCAAATCTTTTGCTGAAATTTAATCACTGTTTGTATTTATATTTATCCATTTATTGATACCATTTGAGATGTATATGAGTTTTACTTTATGAAGAACCAAATGGCTCCAACCATATTTAAACTATTATCTAATATTGTTTGCTAGCTAAGTTGTTTCGGCCTTGTGACTTAATACTGATAACATGTTGGTGATAAAGTTATTGTACTATCACGGTTCCCAAGGCTGCAAGATGAGATGGAAATGTCCACAATGCCTCACCTAGGCACCAAAAACATGCTTGTTAATGACATAATTGCTCACATTGTCACACATTCTTATGGACTTTTAATGTTTTTAAGGTTTAGTAAATCAATAAAAAATATTTCCAACATGCTTGTAACATATAAGTTGGATCATCTCTTCTTATGTAAGGAGGCCAAAGTTCAAATCTCGCTAATAATAGAGTATTAGGGGAATTTTCAAGTTGTTTCCTTTTCTCATGCTTGTAGGCTTCCTTCCCATCCATGTGGGTTTTCTTCTCCACCTACGATGGTTGTATTCTAAGGCTACAGCCTAATGTCAAAAAAGAGAAAAAATATGAGTTGGAATAGTCAATAATTGGTACTACAACATCAAAGTGTCAATAGGAAGAAATACCACTTAACAATTAGTATATATCTTGCTATTCAAGCCTTTATCAAAAGAACAACGTAGGTTTAAAAAATGCCATCTATTTCACGCCTCAAAAGAAGATAATATCCAAACAACATCGGTAAATCATCATATATAACTATATGCAATATATATGTGCATTCAAACTTCAAAATTTTAAGCTAAAACAAGACAAATTTGACAATAAAGTACATCACATCAATCTATTTCGTAAATAAATGTATTGAAAATTTGAAATGCACTTGATGTTAAAAACCTAAAGGAATTTATATAGATCACCTAATACTCCGCACTTTGTCCACCACCACTTCAAACCTTTTGGAGACCTCAACAACAACATGTTAGGTCTACATCATTCGGCCTTACCTCTTATCACGACTTTGTTGATGATAATGAGAGTTGGTTTCCTTTATTAGTGTTTTAGTAGTTCTATTCAATTTTATATTTCATACATATTATGTGGGTGCCTGGGTGGTCACTGACAATATAGTTTAGCTATTCAATACCTTTAATATATACTTAGTTATATGGTTATATATTGAATATTTGACTTTATGTATGTAATTTAGAGCTTCTCTTTCATCATTTGAGCAACTCACCTTTCTTTGGCCTCATGAAATTTTAATAGTTACTACAATGGATTGGCAACTCAATGTTGTCTCCATCTTTTTAGCATTGGTTTGGTCTCCAGGCAAATGTGTAGCACTAGCTATATAGCATTATATAATTCTATAATTCATCTTTCTATGATAATGCAATGTGGGGAATTTGGTCATGTTTGGTATTGCACCAAGGGAAGACCCATATATTGTGCTATCTGGGGCAGTCCCTCTGAGCTACATCAAACATTTTTCACAGGGTCTATGTTAAAATTCTAGGCTTATCTCATTTGGAAGCTTTCATACGAAAAAAACATCTTCAAGCAATGATGATGATCTTTTATAGCTTTTTTGTGTACAACTATCTCATTTTGTATGTTAACATAATGGCCTGTGAACTAATAAAATAATTTGTTTCCAAAAATGAAGAAATAGTCTTCAATTACTTGAATCTTATTGTCAAATTGAATTGCTATAAACCTGGAAGCACTGACAGAGCACTACCACAAATACTGCAGGTTTGTAATTTTTATATAGTGAAACTCCGTGAGTATGAGGAGGATTATTGAAGATATCTTAACAGAAATTGATTCTTTATATGACTTTCAAGTTTATTACTATTTAAATGTTCTTGTTGGCCTTTAAGTAGAGGACATTCATGTTATTTTAATTTTCTTCAGATGAAGCTCATTTTTGCAAACAATTATTTTTAAATAAGGAGCCTCGTTTGTCAAACAGCCTTGCAGAGCCTGCATCTGACTTGCAGAAAGCTTATGAGAAGTTTCTTCATCGTAAGGAGCTGTACATGAGAAGAAAATCTAAAGTACTACTTCATCTATTTCTATGTCTATGTCAGCGGCTCTGTATATAAATTATAAACTGGTTCCAGATTGGTTGCAGCTGCAGGAAACACAGGCAAAGGTGTTGTCTAATGCTGTCCACCCAAATGTGAGTAAGGATGTTGCCAGGAAAATTTCACAGGGTATGTGGAGAGAGTTTTTTTTCTTCCAAACATAAAGAGTACTTGAAAGCCTTAAGCATTTGAGATGTTGATAATGCAGGACTTAGTGGTGCAGAAGAACATTTGCTACCTGGGACTAAGGGAATCAACTCACAGGAGCATCAAAAATCATACTCAAAGGTGTCAGGAAACTGTAGTTACACTGGCCATGACAAGTCCATAAACTCTGTGGGTTTGCCAAAGGAGAAGTCTATTATAAAATCTGATCATACTCCCACCTGTATCGAAAGTGAAACAGAAGTGGACAGCCTAGAACAAGTGGCCAACCTTTGTGCCAGCTACTTGTCTGGAAAGCCAAGAGCTGCAAACTTCTCGAAGGACAAAGGGCAAAATCACGTCAATGCAAATAGACAAAGCTCAATATGTAGTGATGAAACTGTTTTGGTTAAATTTGTAGGATCTGCCATAGTTGGAAAATCAGAAGTAGAGGATGCCTGCCATCATGGATTAGTTGACCCCACGGTTAACATGAAGGAGGCAATCAATGAAATAAGCAACATGTTCAGGGAACCACTTGAGCTAGATTCAAAGGTTAAAAGACAGTCTAGCCAGCGGCAATCTAAAGGGAATCAGGTTACTAATAGTTTTGAAGTGTTTGTCGATGAAGACTCTAATGAACAAGAGAACTTTCATTGTCAGAAGAAAGATGGCTGTCCTGGTGCTAACAAGAATGCATCAATTATAGGCCGGCTTAATAATCCTTCTCTCCCAAAAAAGCAAATGGAAAATGAGACGTCTTTTGTAGGAGCATTTACAATCTTGGTTGATGATGAGGAGGACGGCAACAATGATGACGATGATGATGAACGTGGGAATCATGATAAGTTATTGATGAATCAATCTATGGAAGATTCAGAGCTACCACTTGTCCATCCACATGCTTGTCCCAAAATAAAAGAGCCTTTATCAGCCTGTTTTGAAGGGCCGGATACCTTCAGCACAGAAGATGTGAGCCCAAAGGATGATACTATTATTCAAAGATTTGTTGGCTCGGGAATTTTTGGCGAGCCTAAGGTAGAAAATGCTTGTCACCATGGTCTGGTGGATCCTACAATCAATACGAAGGAGGCTATGCATGACATCAATGATATGTTTGGCAAACCAATAAATTTTGTCAGGCCAGGGAGAACGAAGAGGCAAGCTGATTTATTATGTCAAGAGCAGGCCTGTCATGGATTTTCTATATTAGCAGACAACGTCGTCATTGAAGAGCATTCCAAAATACAATCTTCGATGGACTTTTCAAGAAAACCTCATGCAGGAAGTGATTTATTTGAGCCAACTATATTCACAAAGGAGGCTTTGGACGAGATGAACTCCATGTTTGGAGTGCCACTGGATTTCTAAGACATAGAAAAGTGAATATTAATGTATAGATTTCTGGAAGATGGATTAGTGGAAATCAATCTTACTTCTCTCTCTGACACTCTCTCTAAAGTTGTAGACCCTTAATTTTGAGAAAAAGACGATTACCACTGATTGGATGATTTGGTATGTCTCCCACTATTTTGGAAGAGAGATTATTTGGGACTATGAAGACAAATCGCAGCTTCCGAGGTCCACCTGGACAGTGGTGCTTGTCTTCTGAATCCTGATTCTTACGGGGTTTTTCCCTGCACGACGATCCAATTGGATCTTCCCAACCAAATAATTTGTGAACACTATTTATCATCCATGAACTTCTGGTGGATCGTGCAATTGAGATATGGCTTCACATCCGTGATGATTTATGATATTGGTTATGGCCTATTCTCGTCAGACGTTTGTACTAGTGGTATCTAGTTCCTGTGCCTCTTGGTTTCACGAGGTTGTGAACATCATTGAGTTTGCTGTTGACAAACTCTATTCATCTTTATGAAATGTCGGTGATCATTTATTTTTATTTTCATTTTGTTAACGGTTGAGATAGATAGTATTTCATCGGTTTAAATGTTAGGAAAGAAACAATGTTAAAATGTAAATATTATAAAAATTCAGGCGAAACTGTCTTAATAAAGTCTCGAAACTGTCTTAATAAAGTCTCAAAATTTATCACCAAAGATAGACTAATTTAAATGTAACACAAAATTTTTTTCTTCACTAAATAGGTCATCATTACTCTTGCATATTGTCCATGGGATTCTGAGATTCATTTCCAGATGGAATTCTTGATGAGGAAGGTCTTGATGAGGAAGGAATAGAAGGGGGAATGGAAGACTCTACAGGTTGTGAAGCCATGACAGAGAGGAATTGTAACATATCTTCCTTCTCAAAACCTGTAACACGATTTTCTACCCAGAAATTCATCAGAGAAATAATATCGTTAATGATCAAAGAGCATGATCTAAATGAATTGCGAAAAATCTTATTATTCCTTTCTTTCCAAATCAACCAGAGAATGATTTGAAGTAACAAAGTCCATCCAGAATAAGGTAAATCAAACTTGAGATGAGGGACAGACAGAAATAAATCAGCTACACAGAAATAACCAGGATAAAGATCTAAGACTAGAAAGAAATCCTAAATATCCCTTGCAAATGAGCAATTTAAAAACAGATGATTATTATTTTCACGATATGCAGAACAAAATGTGCATAATGGAGTACCAGACCAAGTTCTTTTTAACAAGTTTTCTTTTGTTAAATTCTTATTTTTAATAACTAACCATGAGAAAAGCTTGAGCTTTAAAGGAGTATAACTCTCCCAGATGTTTTTATAAAATACATTACGTAGACCCCCATCATTAAAAATACTGTAGGCTGCCTTCACAGTAAAGGTACAATGGTTGGGAGGTAGCCAGTTAAAGTTATCATCTCTTGTTTCCAAATTTAAGGATTGCATAATGTTAACAAAACATTCCAGTTGAGATTGAAGCACTGTGGGATTAATTGAATAACAGTGAGCTAAATTGAACAATCTATTAAAATCTGTATGAAACAGATCCAAAGTTGCTCTTACTGATGCCTTTTTAAATCTGGCTGCACTGTATAATTCAGGTAAAGAGGAGTTAAAAGGAGTATCATTATACCATTTTTGATTCCAGAATATAGTATTAATACCATTGCCAACAGTAGCAGTAGAAAAGCAGTTGAAAAAGTTAAAGCCTTGTTTAATATGGCTCCACAGGAGGGAGCAGATAGAAGTAGAAGAATTCAGTATTGCTCTAGGACCCCTGTGCAAATATCTAGCTCTAAGAATAAGTTTCCAAACAGGACTGAATTGATTAGAAAAAAATTACCAAATTAACTTAATCTTTAGAGTTGCACTGAAATTTCTCAGATTAATTATTCCCCAACCATTTTGATTTTTAGATCTACAGATGTTAGACCATTTGATTAAGTGCATCCCTTTATGATTAGGGGATAGTGAATTCCATAAAAATTTACTCCTTAGAGTGTCTATTTTTTTCTCTATCTTTAAGGGCATATGCAGGACAGACATGTAGTATGTAGGGATTGCTGATAATACAGCATTAACCAAGACTAATCTGCCCCCTAAAGACAGATATCTAGCCTTCCAAGAGGAGAGTTTATTAGTAACTTTCTCTATCACAGGGGCCCAACTGTTAGCATTGGCTTTTTTTAAAATGTAAAGGCAATCCTAGATAGGTGACAGGGAGATCAACCTTCTCATACCCCATGATGTCACAAGCAAATAACAAATCTTCCTGGGAAATCCCCACTCCAGTGAGTGATGATTTTTGGAAGTTAATTTTTAGACCAAAACATGTCTGAAAACAGCATAAAATTCTTTTGATATTAATCATATTCTTAATATTTTCAGGCAGAAAGAGTAGAGTGTCATCTGCATATTGCAGATTGACCAAGGAGGGACCTTCATTAGAAAAACTAATCCCAGAAATTAAGTTATTCCTCTTAGCTGCCTGCAACATGGCATTCAAGACATTTGAGGCAATAATAAACAGTAAGGGGGACAGGGGATCACCCTGTCTTAACCCATTAGTTGCCCCAAAAAACCCTTTAGGAGATTCATTGATCAGGACAGAGAACTTTGCAGAAGTTATACACATACGGATCTAAGAGATCCACTTGTCCCCAAAACCCATTCTAGATAGAGAGTCTAACAGAAAATTCCAATTAATGTTATCAAATGCTTTTTCGAAGTCTATTTTCAGTATATAACCCTTGGTGTTGAAGGTTCTCATAAAATGTAGGGTTTCCTGCGCAACAAGGAAGCAATCCCTAATGGATCTCCCTGTCAGAAATGCACTCTGAGATGCATCAATGACAGTATTCAACACAGGAGCCAGCCTAGAAGCCAATGTTTTTGTAATGATTCTGTATAGACTATTAACTAGACTAATGGGTCTAAAATTCTGGATTCTAATGGCACCCATTTTTTTAGGGATAAGTGCTATAAAGGTCTGATTTATAGAAGAAAGGAAATCAGGATCAATAGCAGAATGAAAGGATTGGAATATATTTATTATATCTGATTTCAGTAAATCCCAAAAATACTGAAAGAAAAATAGAGGGAATCCATCAAGACCTGGTGATTTATCCCCAGCTAGATGGAACACACTTGCTCTGATTTCCTCTTCCTCAAAGGATAACTCTAACTGTTCAAGAGAGGGGATTTTAACTGGGATTAGGGTATCCCAGTTGAAATTTATATGAGGACTGAGGCCTTTATTGAAAAGCTTTGTAAAATGATTCTCAATTTCTCTACAAATCTCTAGATGGGATATGCTTACATAGTTATTAATAAGTAAAGAAGAGATGTTATTAGTCTCCTATGACATTTGACCATGTTATGAAAGAAGGAGGTGTTCAAATCCCCTTCCTTCAACCATTGGATTCTGGATTTTTGCTTCTAGTACACCTCTTGTTCTTTAAGAAGATCAAGATGTTCTAATCTTAGGGTCTTTTTTTGAGCCCAATTAATGTTATCAAAATGTTCAGCTTGGCTATCCATATCTTGAATTTGAGCTTCTATAGTTCTGAGTCTTCTAACTCTAATAGCCTTAATAGGGACAATCCATTGCTTGAGAAATGTTTTCAGATTCTTCAGCCTAAAACTAAACTCAGAAACAGGAGAAAACATAGAAAAATGATGACCATTCTGCCACCAGTATTCCTTAATTACTTGTTCAAATCCTTCATAAGAGAACCAGGATTTATAGAATCTGAAGGGAGGGCCCAATTAGGAGCGAAGGTATTAACCAGGATTGGAATGTGATCCAAAATAATCCTGGCTTTGCCAGAACACATTGCATCTGGGAATTTCCCTAACCATCCTGGGGAGACTAAAAAACGATCAAGCTTAACTAAAGTTGGATTATCTTGAAAGTTTGACCGGGTGAAGGAGAAATTGTTTGGGGAAAGATCAATCAGAGAATTCTGATCAATGAATCCATTGAATCTATCCATATGAGTAGTGCTATTAATGTGGAGGAAATGCTCACTAGGAAACCTAATTACATTAAAGTCACTCCCCAAAAGCCATGTGTTATTAACAAGTGTACTGATATGGTGTAATTCTTCAATGAAGATTGGTTTCAGGCTATGGTCACAAGGACCATATACTCCAATGAGCCACCATACCAGGTTAGAATCTAAACCTTCAAAGTTAATAGAAAAGCTGAAACAGGAAGGAATGCATCTGATAGCCTTAAAAAACCTGCTATCACATCCAATAAGTATACCCCCTGAGACATCTATAAAGGAGACCGAAGACCAAACATTTATTTTTTTCCCTCCAAGAAGCCTTAAATGGAATTCATTTATTGTTCTCTTTCTTTTTTCCTTGTTCGTTCCATTAACGTTTTTGGCGTTCAAGGCAATTCATTTTCGGCTAAATCAGACACGGACAAGCTGAGGTACCAAAGACAATCATCAATATCTCTTATCATAACATTTTATTCTTGCAGAGCTGTGGTCTGATTGTTCTACCGAAAGCTGCATATTTCTGTAAATGGCATTTGGAAAAATGGAATGGAATACCTGTTTTTTTTTTTCCCACCACAATGACAAGCTAATTTTCTGAGAGAAAGGAATTATTAACTTTATTCAATGCCATGACTACTGAAGGCATTGGACGCTGAAAGACACCATAACATACATCACATAGCCAGCAATCTTTATCTGACAAACAGTGGCAATATGTGGACACCAAACACAAGACACACAACAACTCAACAAAGACGATTCACATAGCCCGTCGCGGCGGTGAATTTCTGCAGCCACGTTAGTAGTGGTGATGCTTCAGTCGGCAGTGTATCGGACGGAAAGCCAGCGGCCACGAGGAGTAGAGGTCGGCCTCATGGCTGGTGCCGTTGTACAGCTTAGCCTCGTATTGGATCGGTGCACCTTTGATTCCATGGTTAATGTTCGTGAGGTGGTTGCACCTGGGATTGCTGGAGGAGACGAGGTGCATGGTGCAGACACGATCGGGGCTGTCCACATGGAAGGTCTTGAGGTCGAACCCAGTGAGTGGCATGAAATAGTAACCATTCTCGTCTGCCTGGGCAAACTTGTAGAACTCGACTCTGTGCTTGTGGTCACGGCATTCGATGCTCACCCTGGCACCTTGCAGCGGCTTTGCGCGCGTCAGCGACCACGTCCCCGCCATGGAGCAGCGTTGGCAGTGAACGGTGCCTTGCACCACGTAGCCGACCTCTTTGTCTGTGGGGTTCTCGTGGGCAAGAGCAAGGACCATCAGGGAGGAGAACAGGAGCAAGGTGGTGAGGCGTAGGGTGGTGGCCATTTTTCTTCTGGCAATGGTTTCCCTTGACGTATGAGGTGTATGAGTTTTGGAGGGAGGAGAGGACCAGTGATCATATATATATAGTTTTTTTTATAATAAATACCATATATAGTTATTAGTGGAGTGCATGCATATGTGCATAACATGGCAGCCACCACCAAGAATGTTCTTGGAATAGAATCAGAGATAATGGTCTAACAAGGTCTAACTTCGATTTGCTGTTAATTTGGTCTTGACATTATGCGCTAAAATTTGACTTCTTTGATTGGTAGCTGCAGAACGTGAAGACAAGTTCTTTTTATTGAATGTAGCCGGTCATATTGTTTTTCCACGGGACTATGTTCGGCTGACATCGATTGCTGGTTTATTTTCTCCCTCAAACATGAATGACCATAATGGTGCAGTCGGCTAGTCACATTAGGTCATTTCCCACTAAAGTGGACATAAATAAATGGCATATGATCTATTTCTTCGTAATTATAAGTGATTAAGTGCCCTACTAGAGCCCACCCAGCTGTCTACTGGGGGACTCTATTGTTTAAGATGGACCATCAAACGGGCTTCATTTTGCATGCACATCTTCTGTTCCTACGTCCTCGGACATAAGTTAATTGTGACGTTAATTACTAGAGAAGGGATAGAAGAAGTCCAAGGAATTACTTAATTAGAATGAGCCTCCACTTAAACCTATTGTAAACCTCATTATTTATTCAAATGAAAAACCTGAGGAATCATTTAATTAGAACGAGCCTCCACTTAAACCTATTGTAAACCTCATTATCTATTCAAATGGAAAACCCTAAATTGTAGAAGATGTTCTAGAATATTTAACATATCTATAGATGAGAAATCGTCAATTCGAGAGTTTTAACTCTATTATTTAATTTGCATAAATTCATCAATTACTTGTAAATCGAAAAAAATATAATTTGATGAATGTCTTGTTTCTTAATATTTAGTTCTTAAAATAACTTGATTTTGAATCGTAACCGTCATAAAAGATGAAATCAAATCCACCATTTTGGATTTCACATTTGATAAATGGATTTTGAGATATAACATTAAAATCATGATTCATTGGCTTACATTTATTTGAAAATTTTTATCTACTTATGATATTTATCATTAAATTTGAATCAATTGATTTTTGATAGAATGAATTTATATATAAATTGTATACAGATGATTTATTCTATATCCTATGGTTAAATGTTTGACATCGTTTTTGAATTATGAAATGACATGGATATTCAATTTTTATAAAGTGAGCCCTTGGGCACATTCAATCCGTGCCACTATTGCATATTTAAAATAAAAAATTCTCCTTATTTAACTAAATTATTGTATGTTTGGCTTAACCTTTATTTAAAACTTTACTAATTTTCAATTAGCTTGATTTGCTGTTTAGGTGTCCGATAGACGATAATAGCCCATTAGGTCATAGTTGTACAGGATTAACTACATTAATGATCATGTTGTCAAGAGGTAGCGCTTGATAATACTTATGGAAAAACAGATTATTCTCATAGGCAACGTTTTTGAAAAAACTAATCTTCACAACTTTTATAATTAACATATTTGAAAGTTTTCATGCACAAACAAAAAACTAATGTATTGAAATAATCTTACGTAAAAAAAATTTATTTGATTCAACTTTTTAAGAACAAACGTTTTTTTCATAAGTTGGTTCTAATAATCATTACCAAACGGACTTTTAGGATGCGTTTGGTAACGATCATAGACAAACTGATTATAGTAAAAAGTTAACTTTTTTTTAAAAGCTATTTTCCATAGTTTTTCATTTTTAGCGTTTTTAGTGAGTTTTACATATGAGAAATAAGATGACTTCTTTTAAATAAATTAACTTTTTTCAATAAGCTGTGGAAAATAATCATTACTAAATGCTACATTAGATAGTGTTTGGTACATTAGAATGAAGATTGGAATGGACTGAAATGGAATGAGAGAATTCCATTCCAATGCTTGTACAAAAATATATTTGGAATTGACATGAGAATGAAATTCCCATTGAACATGGGAATTCCATTCCGATGATTGGTACAAAAATATATTTGGAATTGACATGTAAATAAAATTACCTGAACATGAGAATTCCATTCTTTGGTGAGGGGTAAAAATTTTAATTCCCAAGTCCATTGGAAAAAAAAAAACCTCCTCTGCCCCATCCCTGTCCCTCCTCCTTCCTCCGCCTCACTTCATCCTCCCTCGTCTGCCCTATCCCCCTCCCTCCTTCTTCCTCTACCATCCCCCAAAATTTGAGCAGTACAAGTCCTCCTCTGCCATCTCCTCATCCTCAACACAAATCACGCATTGGACCACTAACACCCACCAATGGCATCCAACAGCCATCCCCCTCATCCGTGCATCAAACCCACAGAGCACCCATGCCCAACCATCTTTGTCGAACCCTTGTAGCTCACAGACCGACGCCCTACAACACGCATGCCTGGCCATCACCATCGAGCCCTTGTAATCCATGGTCGGCCTTGTACCGATTCATGCCCTCACCGGAGGCCTACTTGATGACCAGCACACACAACCACCCATGCCATGCCAGAACCACCTCACCGTCGAATCTCTACCGCCCCTCACTAGCCCATGCTGAAGCCGAGCAAATAAAAAACAACCAAAAATAATGAAGGGGAGGGAGGAGGAAGCTTACCTCCGAGGAGCTGTCGTCAAGTCACTACCACAAGGTCCTGTCCATTGTCGCCACTGGACCTCCCACATGCAGCCTAGCCAACACCACATCTCACGCAACTCGCTACCACACTAGCCTTTCGCAACCTCCCGGTGCACCACCTCCACACCCTCACCTATCGTCGCCATTCACAAACCCAAGCCACTGGAAGGAGAGATAGAG
>JAMKQA010043246.1:0-17244 GCA_024699735.1 Posidonia australis
GAGAGAGAGAGAGAGAGAGAGAGAGAGAGAGAGAGAGAGAGAGAGAGAGAGAGAGAGAGAGAGAGAGAGAGAGAGAGAGAGAACCATAGCCCATCCTCCATGTCCAAGCCCCTAGAAGCCCAGATCCCAGAGATCCAGCCTCCTTCAAAGCAATAGCATGTCTCCGGAGCTCTATACGATAGGCCTCCACCTCCTTCATCTACTCCAAAGCGTATGAGGGTGAAAGGGAGTATTTTTCTTATTACATTTTGATTAACATAAATCCATTGCATGTTATGAATATAGCCCATGGCATATGCATACGGGGACAATCCCCCGATTAGTATTAATCTAGTTATTCATGTTGTTTATTTCTTTTTCTGATTCTATTTACTACAGCTAGTCTGATTGGATTGGTATCTATTTTTCTTGTTTGTTTTGAAGGGAAGAATATTACATAAGCACGAGGATGTTGTTGGGCAACATCCTGTCGCCGACCTAGTGAACCAAGAACTCGCACAACTACAACTCAACTCATCTCCCGTAGGCATCTTGTCAGCCAGCATAGCGAAGGACAAGTGGCGATTACAAGAATCATCGAAGTTAGTGGAGACAACGACGATTCTACATCAACCCCTACAAAAATCTATCCATAGTTACACTTATCATATACAAGTTGCTCTAAATCTTTCCCTATCATGTCCTAGAACATTTGTGAATCTGGCCCCTCCTCATACCAAGGGTCAGAGTCATATCATTCCTCAGGAGGTTCTTCATTGTATAGTGTTGGTGGGGGTCCTTCCTCACCTAGTTAGGGTGGAGCAAATTTGCATTCTATCCCGAAGTCTATCCAATGGCTAGCCCTGACAATGATCACTTCCCCTTGATGTTTGAATTTGAGGAGTTGATGTACATGGGATGCTACAGCACGAACTTCTACTAACCAAGATCTCCCTAGGATTAGTGGTTGAGCGAGATCCTCCTCCATTACAATAACTATGGTGGTGCTGGTGAGGGGACCTATAATGACATCCAGCTTAATCGTTTTGATTGCTTCTCTTTGACTTCTATCATAAGCCATGCAGGTGAAGCAATGCTTAGTAACTTTAGTTTTTTCATTGCCTAGGGACTTCAGGGTGGATAGCGAGCAGACACTTTTGCTGGCATTAGTATCAATAAGTATCCCATGAAGTAAATGACAATTGATGTCTGCGTTGATGATCAGTTGGCGTGAACGTTCCTCGGGCAGGGGGCAGTTCTACATCCTGGAAGATGATGTTTTCCTCTTTAAACTTTGTGATGATCTCTTTTGCTAGTCCAGAGTTGTCATGGTCATCAACTTCCTCCTTGTCTTGCTGGCTACCTCATGGTTCGTTATCGTCCTGAGTCTCCCATCTCAAAGTGTCTTCCCAAGGCTCGTTTGCATCCTCCTCTAGCCATACTTCTTGTACAGGCATCGTTGGTGTACCTGACTCTTCTTCTTCCTCAACAGGTGGCTCAGGTCAAGGTCTGTTTGCAAGTGCTGGATGAGCATTGGCTGTGTGCCCTTGGCCTCCATGTGGGCTACTGAGTGATTAGGCATGGGGTCTTGATGGATACTCATTTCAAGCTGCTTTCATTGAGCTACCTTTAGCCTCTCCTTTAGCTCTATCCACATGATTTTCCCTTGGTCGTTTAGATCATAGATCTTGTCCTTAACTGTAAAACACTCCTCTAGTGTGTGCCCGTTTGTTTGATGGTATAGGCAATACTTGGATAAATTAGTGCCAAGAGCATTTGGGGTAGGAGCCAGAGGTTGTAAATCCCCACTCTCGACTAATATCTTGAAGATGTCAAAGAACGGCTCTAGAAGTGGCAGGTAGTTTTGCCTCTAGTAGTTTTGTTGTGGAAGGACAACATTGTAGGATCTCTGCCTCTATTGTTGCCCCTATTGGGCGTATAAGTAGTTCGGAGGCTGTTGCTGTTGATGCTGCTAGGACTACTGCTGTTGTTGTGTCAATTGAACTTGGTACTGCCCCTATTAGTATTGTGGTTGCTAGTAGTACATGGGTTTTTCCTAGTGCTAAACTAGCAAACCCTGACATTGGACTAGTTGATTCTGTCGTTGCGCTAGGACCTGTGCTATGTCGCCTGTGATCCCCTTGTATGTGTACCCAGCGGTCTACTTCTTGCCTCTTCCTTCATACTCCAAGAATGATAGGTCCTCTTTGTTGTGGACTCTTGTAGCGCAGTCGTACAACTGAGAATATGTTTAAAAGTTGCAATTTGTAGGCCCACTCTGAGTTCCCCTATAGTGTTTCTTGATATAATCTCGACTACTTGGTCTTCAGGGATATAACACTTTGATTGAGCTGCCATGTCCCTTCATCGGTTGCGAAGGTCATAAAGTCCTCCTCTGTTTCATCTTTTCGGTGAGTAGGTCTCCAATTATGTTCTTGTATTGGATGTAGTGGATGTATGGTTGCAGGAATTTTTTCAACACGAGCTTCAAGTCGTTGGAGGTCATGCGCTATGAGTGTGTTCAATCACCTTAGTGTTTCTCCTTCTAAGCTTTTGAAGAACATGTATACTGTAAGCCCATTATTATGTTGATAGGGCAGGGTATCCACGGTGAATGTAGCCAGATGATTTCGTGGATCACCTGTCCCATCATACTTTTGTGTTTTGGGTATTTTGAATCCCAACGGTGGAATGAAAGGTGGAAATTTTGACGTATCAAAGCCAATCAATGTTCTTGATGTGACCCCAGCCTCTACCAATGCCTCAGAGATCATTCTTTTAATGTCTAACCCTAAAGTGGTGGTTTGCCCCTAGCCTTGGTACTCTTACAACTGTGGGAGCCGTTGCTACTAAGGAGTACCATATTGTGGAGGCAAGGATGGTTGACCCTGAGCATAGGATGGGAACTGCATGGTTGGAGGTGGTTGGGCTGCCCCTAGGTAATGTTGCGAATGGTAGCTCAGTGGGGATTGTGCAACCCATTTGACAGAGGAAGGGTAGATCGGGGTAGTAGGATACTGAGTGGAATATGACGTAGATGGGCCTTGTATTGGGAAACTTATGGTAGGGCTCAGCAGCACAGTGTAGGTGTTCCCTGTAAGAGTTGTAGCTATTGAGCCCTGGTAGTATGAAGAGGAAAGCCCATGGGTATCTAGAGTTTGTGGGCCAGAGGGATTATGATGGACCGTGAATTGGTAGGCTTGATTGGAGGTTTCTACAGGAAATTGATGTGAATTAATGGATGGTGGAACACTCTAATGTTGGGAATAGCTCATCTCTTCCCCTCCTCCTCTTCCAATGGACTAGGCTCTATGGGGAGTTGAAGCGTTGAAGGGGAACCCATGCTAGTTCGTGGAACTAGTTCCTTGACTGATGGAGATGGTTGACGTGTTGGAGAAGTTGATGTAGGAGGAGTGCCCCTATGCCATGTTTGACCAGTTTTCTCTTTTGAATCCCCTTCTTTCAGGATATTACAAGTTTTAAAGAAGAATTACAGACTCTATATTACACTACTTTTACCCTATTACAAGTTCCCTAAAAAAAGAAATTACAACCCTAGTGCATGGAAATACAAAGAAGAAGGTCTACAATTATGTTTAATATAGAAAATAAAGACTCAGAAGCTTTATTCCAGTGTTGCTGTAACTTGTTATCGCATTCAAATGCAAACCACCCTGCAGACAAGGCACTCAAACATTGTCTGCTAGACGTCACTTATCGTGACAGTGTCAGGAATCGTCGCTGCTTTGGTCGGCGAAGGATAGCAGCATCGATCAGACAGAGGGCTAGGTTGCTTGTCTGTTCCAATAGTCGAGGTCTGTTCTAGACAAATCATACGCCCAACAAGTTGATTAATAAGCAAGTTTCAAATCAAAGTGGATTTTACTTGTTGAAATAATTAATTAATGGATTAATTAATCCTACGTTCTCTTAACCTGTTGGGTTCCTATGGCAAGGGTAAGGCTTTTCTTCTGGGAAACTAGGGTAACACACTAGGATTTTGACTTCTTCGGATACCACCCTTATACTTTTGGGAGGTCTACAAAGGATGTCTAGGCTATGAGTTTGTCTCTCTATAGAGAAATCCACAACCTAGGATTCTGTCCTTAGGGTCGTTTCTTCACAAACCACAAAGCAGTAAATAAACACAGGACAATAGAGAATCAAGTATCTATTAAGGTTTATTATCGACTCAGGGAGGAGAGAGGAGTCAATAATAATGCCTTAGGACACCTTAAGTACCCACTTTAATCTCCAGAATCGGGTGTGGGGCATGGGAGAGTGACTTGCGCTGGCTCGATTCATTTGGCTTGATTATTTTAATTAAAGTGAGATATCCTCAAGGAACTATCACTCTAATGTAAAACAGTTAATTTCCACCCTATTGGTGGACAAAAACAAGCCTAAAATCTGTAAAAAAAAACTAAAATACAGGTGGACAGGATATTTATTCATTTTATTTACTTCTATTACTACTGCAGGCCTAAAAAACAACACAAGCAGTAAAAAATGAAAGACCTATCTGGAAAATAGCAGTTTCCATCACCTATAGGACTGGTGCTGATATGAGTCACCCTCTCAAGGAGCGACGAGATTCGACGCCTCAGTGATAGGCAACGGGAAATACAGGATCTCTACTTGTTAGAAAAAGACTGGATAGAATGTCCGGTCATCGTGAAATCCCAAATGCATGACTTCCAAACATAAAAACTGCACCTAAGTCTAAAAATAAATGAAAATAAATAAAGAGAAGAAGAAAAGAAATTACTTACAAAGCACGGAGGGTTGGCTTAAACCTGTCCCATCGTGATCGCCAATTTTCTGTAGATGTGAATTTGGGGTGTTGATGAAGATTGTTGTTGTGTCCACTTACATTGTCGTCTTTTGTGATCGCCACTTGGTAATTTATTTTTGTCGATTGACAAGATACCTTGGGGGAGATGGTAGTTGATGTGGATTCTTGGTTCACTAAGTCGGTGGCAGGATGCTGTCCAACGACATCCTCATGCTATGTATTCTTCCTTCCCTTCAAAATAAATAACAAGAAAATAAATCTGGATTAGTTCTAGGTGTAGTAAATGAAATAAAAAAAAAGACAATAAACAACATGAATAATAAACTAGTACTAACCAAGGGTTACCCTCGCATGCATATGCCATGAGCTATATTATAACATGTAATGGATTATGTAAATAAAAGTGCATAAATTGGAAGAATGCTTCCTTCACCCTCATGCACTGTAGAATGGATAGAGGAAGTGAAAGCCTGATAGAGCCCAGAGATGTGCTTTGGCTATGAGCAAGATGTGATCTTTGGTGGACCTACGATCCTAGTAGGAGATGGACATAGAGGAGGGTTGAAGGCTCTCTCTCTCTCTGGATCTCTCTCTAAGGTTTACACTTGGCTCCTTAGGGTTTTAATGTGCCTCCCCCTTAAACTCTTGATCTAGGAAATCTATTTATAGAGTTCAGGAGCTCTAGATCTTGTCAATGATGAGTGGAGGATCAAGGACTAGGATCAAACTCGTTAAAATAGTAAAAAATTTCTTTTTTAATATCGTCACTAGTACAACTGGCGATAGAATCATCTCGTTACCGCTTGTATAGGCGACGAGGTGATGGATTCTGATTTGGCGTATGCGGTGAATCAGTGCTTGAATGGCAAGGATATTTGCCACATCAACTAGTCGTCACATGCACTAGCATCGAGCAACTAAAAAGAAAAAAATTTTAAAATTGAAATCCCAAAATATATTCTTACGAATCTATCAACCAATAACAACCAAATCATTGATTTAAAATTATTTTCGTAATAGAAAGATTTTAAATAAATTTCAAATTTAATTTAAACTTAAAAAGATAAGTAAATCAAATTTGAAAATTTTAAATCTCCAATAATTACAAGAAAAATCATTCAAAATCAATGATATATTAGATTAAACCTAGATTGGCAATCATCTAGATATTTTAGATATTATCTTTATTTTTTAGCATTATCTTGATTTAAATATAGTTATAACATTAAAATGTGATAACTTATCATAAATATCTCATTTTTGGTAAAAATAAAGATAAGTAATCTTAATTATCATGTCGTTCGAATTTCTAGAATTTTCCTAAATTAATTGATATTTATAATAATTTATATGATATGCATATATATTTAATGTTGGAAAATAATAGAAATCATAATAATTATGGGAAAAATCATGATAATATTTGTAAATGTCCCATATATCACATTAAAGCCTGGGATGATAAATTATATGAAGAGATATAACTAGGAAGCTCATTGCCTAATAACGTGGTGCCATGACATCTCGTCACTATTGGCATAAGCGATGAGTGATGTCGCCTACCAAATTGGTGGCAAGGTCTGTTGCCAATCAATGAGGCAACATCTTGGTCTTTCATTTTATCCTTCCTGTCTTTTGTCTTATCCACAAAGACATATTAAAAACTCTGAAATACTACAGAAGTTCCATGAAATAATAAAAAACATCTTTCTATAAGATTAAAATACTCAAATCTACCATTAATTTGAGTATGACAAGAGTGCCAGCTCTACCACAGTTGATGACTCACATTGAAAATGTTCAAAGGGCTCGAACCTACCACTAGTTCGAGCGTGTTAGCTCTACCACAGCTAACGACCTTGAAGCAAGTAAAATCAAGAATGTTTTTAAAGAAATCATGGGAAATCTGGAAAATATGTAATAAATCCTTAGCCATGTGATCTGGGGCGCCTCAATAGTTCCTACCCTAGATGAACTCTAGGAAATGTGAAAATGGGATTTCTACAAAGCAAGGTTGAGGTGGTGCTAACGGTGCACAGAGGCTGTGCAATGGCTCAGTTGGGTGGTCGGAGGCTGTGAGTGCGGTGGCTGGGCTACGATCATGATGATAGTGTGGATACGATGGCCAGAGATGGCAGTGGTTGGTGTGGTAGTGACGAAGGAGGCCAGGAATTGGCTCCACATTGGCAAGGTTTATGCAATGGTTTGGTTGGGTGGTTGTACGCTGTGAGTGTGATAGTTTGGGTGGCTAGAATGAGGTAGAGGAGTTTGACGACAGAGGAGGCTGCGGTGGTGCTCCTCGTCAGCCGAGGATGATGGACGGCTCTGGTCTGGTGGTGGAATGTAGTGGCTTGCCCAAGAGGGATGCAATGGGACGAAGAGTGTTGGCTCTCGCTCTCCCAAATGTAGCCTCCCCTCTCTAGTCATTGGTCCTCTGGTTTTGTTCTGTTGGTTCGAATTTTTGTAGGTGGTGGCATGCATGCAATGCTGTTGCAAGTGGTAGGGCCAGCAAGGCAAAGAAAAAGGCATGCGGCGAAGGCTGTGCAGTGCGTAGGCGGCGAAAGCACAAACGAACAGCTGCGACGAGTGTACATGCAGAGCTCTTGCATGTAATTTGACGTAGGGTGAATGGCCAACAACTCGCACTAGTAACCCGTGTTGTGTGATTGCACAAGTTACATGCACCTAAAGCTTGTGCCAGAAAGGTGTACCTAGGCCATTATAGTGCCTTCCATCTAGGTTTTGGGGTGGGTTCTTGGGCGTTTGGGTTGCTAATGGGCCTAGTATGATGGGTTGCCTAGGGTTTGAGGCTAGTGTAGGGTTTTAGGCTAGTTTTGAGTGGTTTTGCTAGGTTTTAGGTTGGTTAGGGCATGGAAAGGGCTTTGGTGCTGGAAATTGTCTTGTCGCCACTAAGTGAGCTCTACTAGAGAGTTTGCTTGCAAGTGGTTGCCAAATTAGGGACAAATGCTCTTCCCTAAGTGAGGTCAAGCAGAAACCGAGAACGATGCTCAGGATTGACAAGACACCCTACACGAAGCCAGCCGAAAGCTAGTGTTTGCTGTTGGCATGGGTCACTTATTCGGTAGATGTACTGAAAGTTATGACCTGTTACCACAATAAAAATGTAGATGCTAAAACGACGCAAAAAACGTGAAGACTGGCACAAACACAAAAGCCAATGTGAGTGCAATGCCATGCTAGGATGCAAATGCTGATGTTGCGTGCTACTACGTGCGAGTGGCGTATGCTGAGTGTTGATGTTGATGTGTGCTAGATGCAGTGCTAGTTTATGCTGAGCTTCACAAGGAACGTGCACAACTCCACATGATGCTAATGCAAATGCTGATGCACTGCTTATGTGATACAACAAGATGTAATGCCTATGTGATAACATGCCATGATATGCAAAGAAATGCAATGGGATGTGATGCTCATGTAGGGGCATAATGCGATGAGATGTGATAATATGCTAATGCAGCACCGGGTACCAAGCTAAGAGATAGCCAGCCTAAAAAGGGGCATGGTAGACCATGAAGTTTGCACAAAGATGGGCATCAGATAAAACTAAAGGACCCCTCGACCGACAGAAAGAGCATAATAAGTTGATGAACTCATCACCGAATGGTTAGGGTTATCAGCTCGATAAGTTGACGGAATAATTATCGGATAGTTAAGGTTATCAACTAGAGGAGAAGGGGCATGACAAGGTTGATGGCTTGTCTACCGAAGAGTGACTGATGACGAAAGTCTTTCAAACAGTTGATGGTGTCACCCAGATAGTTAGGAATATCAGTCTAAAGAGAAAAACAAAGAGAGTTGGACTTCGTCTACACGAACCAAAGCCGTAAAAGAGGCAAACTAGACTCCATTCGCCTAGGGCGGAGATCCAGAAGAAAGCCAGGACTTCTGTCGATGCAGACAAAAGTCGCAAAAGAGGCAAACTGTACTCCGTCTGCCTAGAGTAGAGATCTAGAAGCAAGAAAGAACTTCGTCTACAAGGACAGAAGTCGCAAAGGAGCAAGCTAGACTCCGTCCGCCCATATCGAAGATCCAAAAGCAAGCAAGGACTTCGTCTGCATGGACAAAAGTCATAAAGAGGCAAACTGGATTCCGTCTACCCAAAGTAGAGATCTAGAAGCAAGTAAGGACTTTGTCCACACAAATAGATGTGGTAAAGAGGCAAACTGGACTGCGTTTGTCTGGAATGGAGATCTAGAAGTAAGCAAGGACTTCATTTGCATGGACAAAAATCGTAAAGATACAAACTAGACTCTGTTCGCCAGAGCGGAGATCTAGAAGCGAGTGAGGACTTCATTCGCATGGACAAAAGTCTCAAAGAGGCAAACTGGACTTTGTCCACCCAAAACGGAGATCCAGAAGAAAGCAAGGACTTTGTATGCATGGACAGAAGTCACAAAGAGGCCAGCTGGACTCAGTTTGCTCGGAACAGAGATCCAAAAGCAAGCAAGGACTTCGTCGACGCGGACAAAAATTGTAAAGAGGCAAGTTGGACTCCATCCGCCCAATGCGGAGATCTAAAAGAGAGCAAGGACTTTGTCCGCATGGACAGAAGTCGCAAAGAGGCAAGTTGGACTCCGTCTACCCAAAGTAGAGATCTAAAAAGCAAGGACTTCGTCTGTGCAGACAGAAGTCGCAAAGAGGCAAGTTGGACTCCATCTGTTTGAAGTAGAGATCTAGAAGAAAGCAAGGACTTTGTTTACGTGGAAAGAAATTGCAAAGAAGAAAGTTGGACTCCGTCTACTCGAAGCAAAGATCCAAAAGAAAGCAAGGACTTCTTCCATGCGGATAGAAGTCATAAAGAGGCAAATTGGATTCTGTCCACTTGGAATGGAGATCTAGAAGCAAGTAAAGACTTCATCTGCGGGGACAGAAGTCGCAAAGAGGTAAAAGGGAAAAGGCAGTATGGCAAGGCTGACGGGTTTACCGACTAGAAAGTGACTAATGACAGATGTTGTCTAAGTAGTTTGGGATGCTGGCCCAAAGAGGATGGGGGCAGTGAAAGGTTGACTAACCTATCAATAGGGATGCAGGGAGTAATGGTAATACCATGCACGAAAGGGGAGAGAGGTCCAAAGATGATCCCATGATAGTTGGAGTGCCAATCCAAAAAGGGTGAGACGATATTGAGGGGCAACCAAGATGTCCCTAGTATCAGGAGAGATAACAGGCTAGTGGGCCTACCGACCAACAGACTTGACACCAGGATATAGGGATGCGAATGATAACACCATGTCTGAAAAGGGAGAGTGGTCCAAAGACAATCCTGTGACAATTAGGATTGTTAGTCCAAAAAGGGCAAGACGATACTGTAACCATGCCGGCGACAACCTCGGGACTTGGCGCGAAAGGCCAAATGCACGAGGATCAGCAAAGTCACGGCAAAAATAATAAAAATAAAAATGCAAATGCAGGAGTCGCCACCTAGTCTATTAAAATGGAAGACGAGGAAAATCATAAAAGAATCATTCAAATCATGCATATAAAAACCAATGGAAAAGGTCTTGGAAAACCAGAAATGGGTAAGGATCCCTGTTACGCACGAGGAAGGTATTAGGCACCCTCGTGCGCTCGATAAATCAGTCTTCTATAGGTTTCTCATTTGCTTATGAAATGTCGGCTTTTCAGCCTTTACTGTACGCCCGAGGGCGATATGCCATGCCATGCTAGGTGTCTTATTCTAAATAAGGGTGCATGATGTACAGGGGTGTGTCCTAATGTTTAGATATCGCTCATAAGTCGGGTCAAGCGTCGATGCAAAGATATTGCATGAATAAGATCAAGGATCTAAGTATTTTGAGCGATTTATCATCCTTACTTTGCTATATGCCAAATGCAGTCTAATATGCATGAAAAGGGCTAAAAATAAAGCTGAGTCTTCCTGACATATCGAGGAAGAAAACCAGAAAAATGCAGAAGCAAATCGAAGCAAGAAATCATGCTAGAATGCTATGCAAAAGTTGTTGTGTGCTACTGAAAATAGGCTGATGTGCCTGCTTGGTGCCACCTATGTGCTCCTGTGTGGGCCAGAAAGATATGCCAAAGCAAATACAGAAAGCCATGCAGTGCAAAGTCACATATGAATGCATTACAGGAAATCATGCCATGTAAAATCCTTTGCAAAACTTGAAAAATATGCTTTAAAAGTGAATGAAATGCAAGTGTAATGACTTGTGGACCTTGTGCTCAAGGGCTAGTAGCCTCACACAAGAGTCCACCCTATTCATGCTAAGATGTATGCAAGAAGGTTCAAACATATCTCTGGATCATGGGCTGATGCACAAGGTTCTCCATATTGGAGTAGAGGCAAACAGCCTACCAGATTTTAGCCATGGGCTGAACATTCAAAGGGGAAAATAACTAAGAAACCACTGTTATTTAGTGTTGAAAATAGGCATGCAAAATCATGAGATGTTAGAAAACCAACAGCAAAAGAATCGGACGCAAAATCATTGGAAAATTATGCAAACATGGATGCAAAAGTGAGTGTTTTGCTCTCAGACCAATCTGGTGCACCAGAGTGGTGCTCTGGGTTGGTGCACCACTCTGGTGCGCCATATAGGTGCTCCAGAATGGTGCTCCCTAGAAAATCTAGATCAGACTGCATTCTGATCCAGAATCTGACCCAGAATAGAGATGGGTGATTTGTATTAATGCAGATCGGTTCATGCAGATTTTAAAAACTGAAACATGATGAGATGTAAATGAGCAAGGCAAACTTATTATGATGTGATTCAGAAACATGATAAATCATAGGTTCATGGCTAAAAAAAAAAACTTGCATAAGATTCTAAAGATGTAACAGAATATGAACTTTAACAGCCATATGCAAAGAATGAATCATGAAAACTTGGTTCGCTACATATCTATTAGCATGCATGTTCATGAATCGTGCACTCTTATGCAAAAGAATAGAAAAGAAAAGAAACAACTCAAAGGAAGTAACATGGTGCAGATTTCATGCTAGAAGTAAGAAACATGCTAGCAAACAAGGTATAGATTAGTATATAGAATATCTTGCAAAGGAAACAAGCAAATCAGATCATATATGAAGTCTAAAGCATGCTTTATCTTGGTGCTATGGCTAAGATTTAAAGGAGAAGGAAAATAAAAGAGGACCTACCTCTCAAGGTGTTCCTTCTTGAAATATCAAAGATAGAGGGATCCTCGTTGCTTTGGAATGCAAGGGAATACTCCAGAAAACGAGAATAGGTTGCTAGAAAGAGTATATAGCTTGCCCAAGATGTTTGCTCAGATCAAGATTGTTGAAATCAAGGTTTCTAACCTCTTCTAATGGTTGCCTATAGGGGTCCTTATATAGGATTTCCTAAGGGTAACTCCTAGAGGATGCAAGGAGCCTCGTAAACGAAGAGCCTGGGAAGATTCCATGGCATATTTGTTGGTGGAGGTAACAGCCATGGGAGGTGGAAAGCCAGCAGCCAGCAGTCTACGAAATGGCTGCGCGCCAGGTAAGTGTGCTAGCCTAGTGCTCCAGCTAGGTGTGCCACTGTAGTGCTCCTGCTCGATGCTCCAAACAGGTGCTCCACATTGGTGCTCCAGCTAGGTGCTCTCCCCTACTTGTCTGGATTTCTAATTGGGCTGCGGGCCTGCTATGGGCTTGTGGTTGGTTTAGCTAATGGGATTCAAAAAGTGGTTGGGTTAGCCACATCCAAAGCAACATCTGGAAAGCTCATCTATGAGTCACCTCAAAATCAGGGTGTCTACAGATACTAAGGGGCAACCAAGATGCCCTTGGTATCGGGAGATGACACCACGAGGCAACTAAAATGCCCTAGTGTCAAGGGATGGACAATACTAGAAGAAGCTGGAGGGTAGATCAAGAGATACCATGGCGAAAAAGAGATGCCCCTGGTATCGAATCAAGCTGCCGCAAGAAATGTCGGACACCACTCGAAGGTGTACAATGGTCTCAGAGCAAGCATGCGACACTTTGCCAAGGAAAGACAAAAAGTAGGCGTGCTGGTCATCACCAACCACCTAACGCAGTGGGCAGTCGGAATTGGATAGGAGCAGAAAGGGATGTGAAAAGGAAGATGCAAATGCAAGGATCAGGCTACGACTATAGGTGCACTCTGGACCACCGAACCGCTGAAGTTGATGCTAGTTGAGTCACAGATAATGCTTGCTTGCTGGACTATCTAGAGGCATGCATGAGCAACTACTATTCTGTGTTATGCTTGAAAGGCAAGAGGAATTGCACTAAATTGGTATGGGCTTTCGATTGGGTCGCAGTGTGCCTCTGACATGCGAGCGCGGATTGCATGCTACTCTACTACTTGTTCAACCGTTGTGTTCTTGCTTTGACATGCTTGGCTTTGCTATCGTTGGGCGTTCCCTAGTACTATTGCCAAGTCTACATTGCTGTAGGGAGATCATTGTCAAATGCCATTGATTTTGCAACTCTATGGGGTCTGTGCATTGACAGGTGCCCTTAATGGATGTGCACTCTAACCAGCACATAGATGAAATGCCCTTGGTTGAAGATGCTTAATGAAGACCTACAAGGTGATGCATATGCAAGCAAAGAGACTCAAGCAAGCAAGCTGATGATGCGATTACTGGAGGTGGATTTTATTATTGCATGCAAGTCTACTGATTGATTAAGAGTGGCTTTATTGCTTTAGCAGGTGAGTATGCTTTATTGATTAGACACAGTTTTTGTTTGTTTTGTTTTACGTTTCTTGTTTACCCTCAGTTATGCTAGGATGCTTCATGCCTGTAGGAGAGGAGGATGCCCTCAACTCAATTGGCCCTATCGAGGCTTACAATCTATGGGTGGCTCTCGTTGAGTCAGTAGTGGTGCTCTAGCTTGTTATGCTGAGTAGTGTGATGGACTAGCTCTATTGCAAACTCTTTAGGATCCTACACCTACTTTTTGATATCACTAATGTTTCTTTTGCTCCCTCATAGACACACGGATTCACTCTATCCCTGACTTGGAGATAATAGATGCTTGGTCTAGGTTGGATGCTTTTGCTGCAGGAGGGGGGTACTACTCCCTCAAAAGTGTCGGCTTCCCAAGCACATGCTCTGACTCCTCTCCAAGGTATAGTAGGGGTAGAACTACACCGCACGTCTCTTGCTCTTGGGCTGACTTCTGTCTTCTCCTTCTATCCTCTATTTCTTTTATGCCCATGTAGATGTATTTATTTTATTTTTTTTGCTCATGCGCTCAGTCACCCTAGAATTTTATCTTCCTCTTGGAGGTGCAAGGCCCTTGTAGAGTTTGAACACTTTGTCTGGCTCATGGTGGTGGTGGCTCCCTTACTACTTGGTCGTCTGGGTAGTGTCAGCTAAGGAGGGGCAGTCCATTCCAATGCAGGCGAGCTTCCTAATTGTCCTCATCGAGCAATTGGTTAGCATGCAAGATATTTTTGTTTGATTTTTAGAATTTTCAATTTTGGGGTTTTCGTTCTTTGATTTTTTGTGTTTTTCTGATTTTTCGATGCATGATGATGATGCACAAGAAGAAATAGCAACAAAAACAAGGGAAAAGGATACAGCTCTGGTCCTTGCTGTTGACAGCTTTATTCATGTTGTTGGGGTCACTAGCTAATTTGGCAGTGCTACCGAAATCGCTTAGTTGACTAGGGTTGCTAGTGCTAACGAGACTGTTGGTGAATTTACTGAGGTTGTTGTTGCTACTGGAATTACTGGTTGTTTGCTGTTGGGGATTCTGTTGGTTTGTGTCCACTACAAGGGGTCCAGAGTATTGGCAGTCTTGATGACATGTTGGCACACATCAGGTAGGCAAGCCCTGGGTCAAACCTCCCACAGGACGAAAGGAACAGAGGAAAGGATCAAACCGATGAGATCGACAGGATTCATTGGGGAAAAGCTAGAATTAGAAGAGACAAAGGAAAGGAAGAAAACCCCTGATGCCTCAACATCCTCAAAACCTGAAAACTCAGGCAAGTATGTGCAACGCTGGTCCCAGTGCACCAGTGTAGGTGTATGTGTATGTGCAAGTGCGTGTGCGTGCTCTACCTCCTGCATGCTAATGTTGATGACCTTTCGATCGATCAAGTTCTGAACGGCACCCCGTAGAGTGACGTAGCTATTCGTCAAATGCCTATCTTGACATTGAAAGCTGCAGTATGTGCTCATGTCATACCATCATGGAAGAGGATCCGATAGTTGTAACCATACCGACGACAGCCTCGAGGATTTCGGTGCGAAAGGCCAAAATATATGAGGGATGGCAAAGTCACGGCGAAAAACAATAAAAATAAATATGCAAATGCAGGAGCCGCCACCTAGTCTATTAAAATGGAAGACAAGGAAAACCATATAAAACATGTAAATCATGCATTGGAAAAGCAGGTCATAAACCAGAAATGGGTAAGGATCCCTGTTACGCACGAGAAAGGTATTAGGCACCCTCGTGCGCCCAAGGAATCGGTCTTCTATTGGTTTCTCTTTTGCTTATGAAAATGTCGGCTTTTCAACTTTTACTATACGCCCGAGGGCGATATGCCATGCCATGCTTGGTGTGTGGTGTCTAAAATACGGGTGCATGATGTGTAGGGGTGTGTCCTAATGCTCAGAAGTATCACTCGTATGTCGGGTCAAGTGTCGATGCAAAGTCATTGCATGAATAAAATCAAAGATATATCAATCTCGAGTGATTTTTCATCCTTGCTTTGCTATATGCCAAATGCAATCTAACATGCATAAAAATGGTTAAAAGCAGAGCTATGCCTTCCTGATATGTCAAGGAAGAAAACCTAGAAAAAACCAGAAGCAAATCATGTCGAGAAAGCATGCTAAAAACCATATGAAAATCTATTGTGTGCTACTGAAAACAGGCTGATGCGCCTGTTTGGTGCGCCAGACTGGTGCTCTAGTCTAGTGCGCCACCTATGTGCTCCTATGTGGGCTAGAAAGATGTGCTGAGGGAAAAAAGAAATCCATGCAATGCCAAATCGCATGAGAATGCATCCTGGAAAATCATGCCATGTAAAATCCTTCGCAAAACTTGGAAAACATGCGTTAAAAGTGAAAGAAATGCAAGTGCAATGACCTGTGGACCTTGTGCTCAAGGGCTGGTAGCCTCACACAAGATCACACCCTGTGCATGCTAAATGAAAGATGCAGGATTCAGCCATGCCACTGGATCATGGGCTGATGCATAAGGTTCTCCACGTAGGAGTAAAGTGCAATCAGCCTACCAGATTCTGACCAAGGACTGATTATCCAAAGGGGGAAAACAACTATAAAAAAATCTTGCTTTAAACCGAAAACATGCATGCAAAAACCATGGAATATAAAAGAGCAAGTGGTAAGAGAATCAGGCTCAAAATCTTCAGAAAACCATGCAAGCAGATATGCAAAAGTGAATGTTTTACTTTCTGACCAGTCTAGTGCTCCTGAATGGGGTGCCAGAGTGGTGCGCTGGAGAGGTGCGCCACTCTGGCGCATCATAGAGGTGCTCCCCAGAAAATCTGGATCAGACTGCAATCTGATCCAGAACCTGACCCAGAATAAAGATGGGTGATTTATACTAATGCAGGTTGATTCATGCGGGTGTTAAGAGCTAAAAGCATGATAAGATGCATCCGATCAAAGTTATCTTATTATCATTAAAAACAAGATGACTAAATGGGTTCATGGCAAGAACACATGCAAACTGCAAAGGATACAAACATGGAACAAGTAAACCCAACAAAACATGTAAGTGATGATCATACCAAGAATATAATAAGGAAAAGATTGCTCATGCAGGCGATATAGTGCAGATTTTAGTTAGAAATAAAGTAAACATGCTTACAATCAAAAGTGTAGATTTGCATGAAGAGCATCTTGCAAAGAGGATAAGTAAATTCATCATAAAAACCTCATGAAAATACAGAAAAAATTAGACCATATATGTGGAATTTATAGCATGCTTTATTTCATTGCAAAAGAACAAGGATTTAAAGGGAAAGTGGGAAGGACCTACCTTGTCCAAGATGCTCCTTCAAGAAAGAAAAGAAAGACCCAAGATAATAAGCTCCTTGATGCTTTGGAAGGGCTGAGAATACATCTGGATGCAAGGCAAAGCTTGAGTGCTCAACTGAATAGTTGCAGAATTCTGGAGAAGGCTAGTATAGCTGTGTGTCTCTATCTCTCAAGATGATCAGCCCCTTCAAATGGTTGCTTATGGGGTCTATATATAGGGATTTTCCATGGGTAACTCCTAGGACAATAAGGAGCCTCGTAGACAAAAAACTTGGAAGATTCCATGGCATATTCGCTGGTAGAGGTAACAGCCATGGGAGGTGGAAAGCCAGCAGCTTGAGAAATGGTTGGGCGCCTGGTATGTGCGCCGGGTTAGTGTGCTAGCTAGGTGTGCTAGGTTGGTGTGCTAGCTAAGTGCTCTCCCCTACTTATCTGGATTTCTAATTGGGCTGCAGGCTTGCTATGGGTTTAGGATTGGTTTAACTAATAGG
>JAMKQA010043247.1:0-10308 GCA_024699735.1 Posidonia australis
GTGTTCAAGGTCTCCTCAAAGTTGCAAATGGACTCCTATATATAGGGATCCTCACATGGGGTAACTCATGAAAAACGAAGGGCCTCGCAGACGAAGAGTCTCGAATATTCCTTGGCACATTCGTTTGCAAAGGTAACAACCTTGGAAGAGGGAAAGTCAGCAGCCGCAGCCTGACAACTGGCTGGGGGCCAGGCAGGTGTGCCAGTGATGTGCGCCTTGTTGGTGCGCCTGGTTGGTGCGCCTGAAAGGTGCGCCAACCCAGCTCACAGAACTTACTAATTGGGCTTTTAACTGGCTAATGGGTTTGGGGTTTGGTTGGTCACATCCCAAAGCAACATGCGGATACTCATCTTTGGGTCACCTCAAAATCGGGGTGTCTACAACTACGTTTTGTAATAATCTAGACTAGTGTTTTCTCGCCGTTTTACCATGGTTTGTGTGTGAGGCGCATACTGGGTGACTTGGATGTCACTCACGCGTACTTTGTTTGGTTTCAGGTGTAGGTGGAAGTGTAGTCCAGTTTCGGTGCCCAAATGGAAGCCACTAGCTACACATTGTTCCTGGAAGGTGAGCCTTAGTTAGTTACAGTTTTTTATTTATGCTGTAATCATTGTAGTTGCTTGTGATATTATATTTTAAGTAGCATCCCTGGGTTCAAGGCATTACAGTTTGCAGAGACTTGAGTTTTAGAGCAAGTTTTAGCTAAGACTTGTGTTTTAGCCAGATTTGAGGCTTGTGTTTTGGACTGAAATCTAGTCTAGTGATTTTATAGAAAAGAAAAGTATTTTAGAAAAGCATGAGATTGTCTAGGAAAAAAAAGTATTTCAGAGAAGCATGAGTTTTTAAAAGAAAAGAAAGATGCTTGAGAAAAACATGAGATTTTAAAGTAAAAAGAAAGTGTTTAGAAAAGAAAAGAGATTGTGTCTGTTTTGAGATTTACTTGTTTGTTCGATTGAATAGAGACTCGATGCTAGTGGGACACACTCAAGTTGTTATGACTTGATTTGACAAGAGTGGTCAATTCAAGTAGAGCATCAAGTTTTGAAAAAGGAATGCATAGATTTGAAGGAAACTTTAGAAAATGGTTTTGAAAGTCAAGAGTGTAATTTTAAAAAGAAAAGAATAGAATAGTTTTCAAAGATATGATTTCAAAACTATGTGGCTGTGGGGCAAAAGTGTATTGCCCGAGATTGTGTGCGCCATCCAGGAAAGATGCTAGAGTAATGTGTGTTTTAATAGGGTGTGTGCTGGATGACCTTTTTGTGGTCACTCATGTGTATTTTGTCGGTGTTTTATCTAGTGCAGGATAAGAGTAGGAGTTTACTAGTGCACGTGAAGATGAAGTCAGTCGACCACACATCAAAGATTTTGGATACGTGTCTAGTTTAATTTAATTCAATTAACATTTTTTTGGTTTAAGTTGTTTAATGTTGAATTTAGTTTTAGATTTGATGCAAGTAATTATTATAAGTAATTAAAGAGAAATAAAAAAAATTATAGCTAGATTTTAAGTAACGGCTCGGAGTCAGGTCATTACAGTAGCCCCAGTAGCTAGTCATGGTTTTGCTTTTTACTCACAGTTTCCTTAATGCCTGCCATGATGTGTTCTATCTTATGCTTGGCAATGTGCTTAAGCAGATTAGTAGAGAATCGAAGATTAGCTGACATTGGGTTTAGAAATGTGTTGTGCATATTGGTATTAGGCATTCTACATGAGTTTTGTTCTCATGTTGTTATCTTCCTTTTTTGAAATTTCGTTCCATGTTGTCAAAATTTTTTAGCCTTACAATGATAAATTTGAACATATATTTCTTTGATTTGTAGTGACAATATGCCAAATTGTATGGTACCATTATTAGTTCACTAGGATGGAAATGTTGTTATGGATAGAAAAACTCTGGACTATGAGGGTGGTACTTCTAAAGTGTCAGTTTACATCATAAAAGTAAATTAATAGATTTGAAGAATAAGGTGTTTGAACTTACTGGATTTGACCGACGTTGTTATGATATTAAGATATCATGCAAGTGACCCTATGCATTGCTCGTCGACTTGTGTTGAAATTACAGATATTGACACAATAAAGGTTATGCCAAGCTTGAGTGATAAAGTGGCTACTGTGGAAGCGTATATGGAAAAATTTGATTTAGATTATGGAACTTTATCTCAAACACATTTCGCACAATTTACTACATACTTCACTCGAATGTTGGAATCCAATATTGATTCAGTCGAATTTAACAATCCCAAGCATAGTATGATTGTAAATCCAAGCTTCGTTCAATGTACTCTAGGATTTGAAATTGTAGCACCAACTAGAGAATTACAATTTCTTCATAGACATTGGTAAATGTGCATTTTTTTGTTGAAAATGATTAGATGACCATATATTTCTTTGAAGTTAACATATACCAAAAAATTTTATAGGGTTCCAAATCAATGGAGTGTGTTCTCTCCATACCATCATAATGTGCATTCATCCATAGATAAAGTTGATGGGTCCTCAAGTTGTGCCCCTCCTTAACCAAACTTGGACTTGCCATCATATCATCATGCTCCTTCTCAATCAAACTTAGACTTACCATTTTATCATGTGCAAGACAGCATAGAATTAAATGATACAAGGGATTTTGAATTAAATGATCAAAACTGCAATGATGAAGGCCAACCTACAGAAGAAGGAACCGATATTGTTCATTCTATGTCACAAGTGTTAAATAATGAAGCAAATGATTATGTTGATAAACATTACATAAACAATGAATATTGTAACGTCCACACCTACATGGGTTAGCGAAAGCCACAAACAAAGGCTTCGTGTAGGCGTGAACATCACCAACAGATAAAAGATAACAAAAATGTATCAAATATATTTATTATATTACTGAACTCTATCCGTTACATAGCGATTACATGACTTTAATTAAAAACAACAATGCTAAATTAAAATATTCTAAGTCCCATGTGTACTTGGTTGAGCCATGGTATGTGCCATGCAAAACACCAGAAATGCTTCTCTAGAACTCTAATTACCTGTATTAAATAATAACACGATATGAGTTCAAAAAAACCCAATATGCATGTGGGGTCCTAGCCTAATACAGAGTTATGACAATAATTGTAATTTCTATGTTTTTACTTTTATTTCCTTTCAGTCTTTTAGTGGATCCCTTGAACCACCCACCGCTGGCATAATGCGGTCTTCTAATTGACGTACAACCCATCCTCACTCCCATTATTACATATTCTATTTCACTCTTTGTTCATTAGTAAGTACCTCATATATCAGCCTCTTCTATGGCAAAACATGCAATTCATCCTGTATTTCTCAACATTAAAAAGGATTATGTGCACGAAAATGTTGATGATGTATCAACTAATGTAGGTCATGTATTTTAGCCTGCCAAAATTTTTCCCATCAAAGAAGACTTATACATGCATTGCAAGTGTGGCACATGAATCATTTTGTGCAATACACAGTTGTTGTAACCTCAAAGAGCAAGCATACAGTAAAGTGTATACAAGATGATTGTCTATGGAGATTACATGCATCTATGCCTAAGGAAAATACTTTCTTCGAAGTCAAGAGTTATACCTCAAACGACACTCATAGTAATCCAAATTTATTGTCTAATCGTAGATAATATAGTTCAACCTTCATTTACTGGGTAATACTTCCATCAGTAAAAATGAGAATAACTATTTCTTCAACAAAAATTATAGATAGGGTGACAACTAAACAAAGGGAAGAATCGTATATGGCAAAGAGGAAGAATCATTTACCGATTTAAGATGATTCATGAGTATTTTACAAGCATCCAGGAATAGTGGTGGATTTTGCATTTGACTATGTTACACTTGGTGTTGAACATTTTTGTCATGCCTTTTGGGTTTTTGGTGCCTTAATCACTAGATTTAGAAAGCTAATGAAAAGGCAAAATACTTACAGATTGAAGTGTATCAAAGTCATGTTTACAAAGTAACATCTACACATGATAACAATTATAAGATATACTTGAATGGAGAGGAAATAAAATGTAGTTGTGCATATATGCAACTATGAAGAGTACCTTATTCACATATATTTGCCATTTGTTCTCAAAATTATGCCAACATTCATAGTATTTCCTTGGTAGATAAACATTTTCAAAGATTGGCTTATAGGGAAGCTTATACTCTCATTTTTCATCCAATCCCCGACAAAAGATATTGGCCAGAGCGAATATCTCTTTATATGTTACTTCCAATCAAAACACATAAATGTAGTAGACCAAAGTCCACAAAAATCAGAAATGAAATGGATAGAAATAGTGATAGAAGAGAGATGTAATATATGTAAGGAAATTAGACACAATATGTCAACTTGTCCAAGTAGATAGATAAGTTGTTTATAAATAACTCATGTAAATATTTTATTTAAATAATTTTGTTAACTAATATGTAAGTTGTTTCAATTTCTCTAGTTTATTTTGTTAAATAGAGTGCTAACTCATGAAAATTTTAAAATGCAAATGGACTCGTAGGATTTACTCTCCAACCTTGTTGATCTTTCAATTCTTACACTTTAAGAGAGTCAAAGGTCGTGATTCAAATATAGTAAGCTATTTTATTATTATTATATTATTGTAATTAGTTTGTATGGTATCAACAATGAAAACAAGTGGAAATAGAAAATTCTAGTGTGAACCAATTGATGAGGTAGATCAAATAAATTAAAAGACAAAGACATGAGTTCTTGTCATTACAAAATGCAATGCAAGATTCGATCCTTGTACACTACATGGGTTCCTATCTTGTTTGCTTGTGCGTGTTACTAGGCTCTCATTGTCTGAAGGTTGAGCCTACATATGTGAAATGTAGTCAGCTTATAGGATCAAACTAGTTTGATATATCATAACCTTACAAGAGTCATATAATGAGATTATTTTGGGAAAAAAGAATGAGAGTCAGCTTATAGGATTTTCTAAATTTTTTGCAATGTAACTATCCAAAAAATATCTATCAACTAAAATATTTCCTTCTTTCAGGACATTTGTTTTTGAGAGTGTGCCTCAATACTTTATTGAAAATTAGAATTTCTTATTACAATATTAATCTTTATTATTTTGATTATTGTTGTAATTTGACTATTTCTTATTTGTTTATTATGCAAAATAATCCAAGATTGATCTAAGTATCTAGAGCATGGGCAAGACGTAAATGGATGGATAGTCACACACCTAGGTGCTCATCAACATTTGAATGATGTAGGTTTCGCAGCAAGATGAATATTACTTTGATGGATGTCACCATCATTTCCGAACTTTGGGTAGGTGAACAAACAATTCATACATATTTGGGTAGAGATTGGCTATGGGAGTGTTTAATTGCTTTTGGTGTGATTCTTATTGATCTTGAAAATTAGGGATTATGTCAAGTTGAAATGGTTGAAAGAGACATTCTTTCATGTGCCTAAGTATGTCACGGAGTTCCAAATTGTAGCTACTACTCGTGTTTGGATTTTATATCACTTAGACTATAGTATTCTTGCTGACAAGATTGGAAATAATGTCCACTTACTTGTCTTTCATCCACAATTTCCACACTTGTAACTAGTATGCATGGGAGATTGCATCTTTGATCCATCTATATGTTTCGTTAAATGATGTTGCTCAAGCTAATTGTAATCAACTTTCTGGATTTTTGACACTTCTATAGGTATAAAGATTTTAATTATTTACTATGATTATGTCAATTATATTAATGCAATTATTTATAATTTTAACAAATATGGACATGGGAGCACATTCATATTGGAAGACCTACAAAATTAATGACATATGCTTCTACATATCTTTTGGCTCTTTTTGGGTGCAGATTGCATGTGCCACGCACTTGGAAGAAGAATGTGAAGTCATATCAATTTAATTTCTACATAAACAACTTTGACAAGTAATAAGTTAATCAGCTATAAACTAATAAATTATATCACCTTTAGTTCATTTGTATTGGTGTTATTGATCTTCAATTTGATATTAGATATATTGGTTATAATAGGTGATATGGCTTCCATACGACTAGGTGTTTTTGAATTCTTTGCCAGACATCTGTAGAGATGGGTTTGACATCTAACTTACTCAAACCTAAATTACGTGTTTTGAGTGTGTGGCAAGATACATTCTAGACAAAATTATGCAACAGTTCGGTCTCTTGCAACACACATCTAATAACATGTCAATTATCCAAATTTGAACAACACAAGAAAGAATAAGCATTAATTGATACCATGAGTAAAGACAATATATTGTTGACACTATAATTTACGAAATCATATACAGACTCCAAAGGAGGACCAGTTAAATGATCTCGAGGAGACCACGATAGTATACATGGTTTGGTATTAGAATATAACACATCAATGGATGATTAGCAAACATTCACTGCTAAAAATTACTTACCATCCTCATGGTTGTGTTAAGAGATGATTAATAGAATTTAGTTTTGTTAATATTTTTTGCACTCAAAGGAAAATCCAATTTTTTACTTATACGAATAATTTTTCCAATAGAGGTTCATGCTATGTATGATATTCATTAAGGCGTGGAGAATATAATGCAAACTTATACTTATGATCCAGATGTGCTACAAAGATTTACAAGCATGCAATAAAAAATATTGAATTGTTTTACTGAGTTGCATATCTCTCGATACTATAACTACACCTTCACACAAACAGGTTTAAGCCAATGAGGGGCATCAAGCAGCATCCCATATTCCACCTAAGATAGATGTCGAGGCAGAAGGAAAAAAGGAGGTAGAGGAGTCTGGAGATGATAAGTAGGAGAGAGATGGTGATATCAAGCATGTTCTCCTCTAAGTTCACGCACACATCTTCTTTGACAACAAAGATAATTCCAACTCTGACCGTAGGAGACAACGTAACCTAAGAAATAGATGTAGGACCAAGCAAAGGACGTGAACGTAATTGTAGCTAAGAAAAGGGTCGTGGTGGGAAAAAAAAAGGAAGTAGTCACCTACTTTTATTTGATGTTTTTTCGTATTAAACTTACATATTTAAGTTGTTAGTTAGACTAAATTTGTAGTTTGATTTGCAAATTAGAGATATTTGATGATCATGTTAATTTTTAAGTCAATTATGTTAATTTGATGTTTATATTTAATTATTTTTGTTTAACTTGTTAAGTTATTATGATTATGTTGAATGATAATAAACAGGTTACTCTATATCAAGAAGTCTATCCTTTTTTTTAGACAGAATTCGACTCTGATATTGTAGAGTTCTGTTTATAATAAATCTGACTCTGAAACCATCAAATTCAATATACTTAGACGTTTCCACAGAAAAGACCAATAAAATATAATTCAACTTTGATTATGCAGAATTCACTAACATTTGGTTAAATTTTAAAAGTAAAACCTAGTTCATTGAATTTGATTTTTCAAAAATAGAATTTAGTTGAAATAGAATTTAATTTTTAAAAAATTGAATTTAGTTGAAACAGAATTCGATTTTTTAAGAATTGAGTTTAGTTGAAACGAATGTATACCTTTCTGTTAATTGAATTTAAAGGTGTTAATGTCAAATTCATAAAAATAGAAAAAAATTACTAATAGGCTAGTGAGAAAATATTTTAGCAGTAGGTCTATTTTCGTAATAAATTATTAAAATAATATTATTGTGAAAAATTCGCCTTATCCCAAATCCTATCCGTTGAGCGCCTTAGCAAGAGCAATCGGAATCTACGCTAGATTTCCATTGCTCCAAGGTCTCATTTATTGCCGAATCATCTGCAATTGGAGAGGATCAGAAATCATGGCTGTGGGAAAGTGGGAGTGTGGCGCGACCTTCTTGTTCTCGTTTCTCTTCGTATCCCTATTTGTTACTGTTCTAGTGGTAACCTTGTCTACATGGCCACCTTTTTCGATTGCAGTGGCTTCTTTCTGTTTTGATGCTTGATTCTGATTAAAATTTCATTTGAGCATCTTTGGTTGATGATTTTTACAATTAGTGGCTGATTTGAGTTGTCGATGTTCGTTAATCATGCTAGAATTCTAACAGATCTTTGTCATTGTCTATTGAATAAAATTCCTCATGTATTGGAAGGTCCAATTTGGTAAAACGCTGTTAACTGACAAGTACGTTATGATGTCTACTGAATTATTTGACGGGAAGTGTTTATGATACTCTAAAGGAAGTGTCTATGGTACTGTCATTAATAAGGAGCTGTAAACTGGGTACTATATTGGAAGTTGTGCTTTTGAAACTACCAAAATATTCGTTAGTTTTTTGCCAGGAACCTAAAGAAAATGTGCTTTAGGCATGGATAACATTTCTGTTTTTTTTTTTAAATAAATCTAGCCATATCTCGCTCAAAAGCATATGCTTGTTGAAATAGGTGTTGATTGAATTGGATCCTTGATTGTCATATTGATTGGATCATTGATTCTCACCAAATCCTGCCATGTAATATAGATTTATTCTTTCCATGATTTTTTATCCATCTTCTCCAGTATAAAGCACCATCTATCTTGGTTTACTACTATCTCTTCGAGACTCCCTGAGTTTGATCTATTTTAGCCAGAAGGTTATGGTTTGAGTCTGTATACCTTGTGGATTCCATTTACTAGTTCACCCACAAACAGCATACCCCTGCATTCTGCAAAAAATATTCGTTCCCTCACAAAATATCTTAGAAAAAGCCATTACCATCCTTTCGTTACTATCTACGAGAATACCCCTGCATCAGCTTTTCCTGGATTCCAAACCAAATAAAAACTCTGTTCATATTACATGAATCCACCAGCAGGTCTCAACCACTTGGCAAGTAGTACTTTTTGACATCCCCAGGTCATAAAAGAAGCAATAACAGTAGAAGTCTGCACCCTCACAAACACTTTATCCTTCATAGCCAAATCCAACATGTGCACAGCCTTGGTAAACCAATCCACAGTGGAGTGCTTGCCATTGCAGTATCTTTCTCACTCCAAATATATCAAACAGATAAGACTTGGTAGAATGCCTTCACAGAAGCCTTGGGCTGATTAATTGATAGCAGTCCTGAGTCATCGATTCCATCTTTGATGAATCCAAGTACAATCACTTGAGATCTCAATCTGCAAAACTGCCCCATAGCATATTTAGATATCCCAATTAGAAGCTGGAATCCATATAATTAGTTAACTAAAGACTACTCAAATAAAATGGCTCAAAAATTAGGCACAGCTAGTTGTTCTCGTCAAAACACAAAGGGCAACAGGATGAAGCACGCTTAACCAAGGCCAGGCTTCTGTTGGTTCATTTTCTTGTTTAATTGTAAAAATTGGTTTAGGATCCAATAATTAGACAGTTAAAATTGATCACATGAACCTCTCTCTAAGAATCGATGTAAAGTTTTCAATTAACTTTGATTAAGAGACACCTAGCATTAGTTGTGAAAGATTGGTTAGTGGGTATAATAACTACCAATAGTCCAAGCCTCAAAATTCTGTAAACCATAAAAATAATCAGATAAAGAGAGGAGAAAGAAACTTCAATACAATAAATTGTGGCATGTATTACGACATGGAGCTAACTATTAATAAAATTATATCATTGTTAATTAAATAGAGTGCCACCAAGTTTCTTTAATGATTGTCAACTTGGTGGCCACTATTATTTTTTATTTTTACCAGAATATGATTGGTGAGACGGGAAAAACAATTGGAGCATGTGATCTCAGTACTTATCTTTCATAGAGGCTCTCATGCAGACATTTTCCTGCATTTCTATGTTTCAGGGAAGCCCTTATAAAAAGTTATGGGAACCCTTATCTCAAAAGGCTCACATTCATCATCATTCACATGTGTCCCAGTACCATAAGTACTTGAAGGTAGAAATTTCATCATTCTTTCTTTCATTGTACAATCATCTGCTTTCCCCCCAGAGATATTAATGGCCACACATATATTATCCAGGACAGGCAAGAACCACCTTTTAGCAATGTTACTGCAAATGAAGAAAGGGAAACTGAAGCATCATGTCTTAGAGATGCATTAAAATACATTGATGCAGGTTTCTTCAATGATACAGAGGTAATCAAAATTATATAAAATTTAGTTAAACATCTTATCTTCTCCTATTTTTCAATATCTCCTCCTTGAGACAGAACTGTTCTATTATGAAGGTGCAAGAAATGGTAAAGGGGGCAAAAGAACTTAATTTGCCAATGTTTGAAACCAACCGCAGACTGGTTGCTTCTGCAGATGGAGGTCTCCATGATCCTTCAGTCTTAGTCTTTAATTCTGATTGGGGAAAAAATGAAAATCAAA